>APFE030345637.1:1482-20167 GCA_000404065.3 Pinus taeda
GTGCACTTGGACTTGCAGACCCAGCTTTTCCACTTTTTCTTTTCATGTCTTCCTATCTACATCTACACTTATTTCTTCCAAGGGCCCAGATTAAGCATTTGGGCTCCTTTGATTCTCTACCTATCTAAGAATCTGCCAAGATTAAGCTGTTTGGACAGATTTTCATTCTCTATATTCTAAAACAGGAAATTGAAACCTAGGGAGACAAAGATTAGGCTGTTTGGACCTCCCTTTAACTGAGACTTGTACAAAAATGGAGTAAATCTTCAAAATTAGCCTGCAGAAGATGGACTTTGAGTAGCCTTCTTTCCTTGGTGACTGTTTAGCAAATATGGAGCATTACAGCATGCAAAGTATGACATATTTGGTTTGTAAAAATGTCAATCATGAAATATGAGTAACCTGCTGCAGCAGGAGGCTAACAGGACCATTAGGGAGTTCTTGGTGCACTGGAAGAACTTGCTGGATGAGGGTGCCAACTAGGAAGGTGAGCATATACTGGAGCACCCAACTTTGAGGTTGCTTGAGGGCAAGAAACATTTGGGAGGGGAGGAATGTCATGTCCCTTCTCAAAAAAATTAGTAACAAGGCATTACTACACAATTTTGTACATTTTTTACTATGGAAGAGGACCCCACACTTTCGACTTAGGGAATTAGGGGCCAAATCGACTTTATTTAGCAACTAGTGGAATGTGGGGGCCACCCACATGGGAGTTCGAATTAGCCATTCAATATGCTTGGAGGGAAAATCGAAAGGGTGGATGGAGGGGCCCACATGAGGCTAAGGAGGCCCAAGGAGTGATAAGGAGAGATCAACTCTCATTTTGGTTTCATCTTTGACATTTGCAAACAAACACACATCTGTACACTTTGTTGTTTAGCAAGTCTGCGGGTTGTTTAGCCACGAGTCTCTTAAGCGGGAGATTCGACCTCTACTTCGAGGGACCACACATGTCCGCCCTAGGGAGGTTGTTCCACAAGAGTTTTCAAGAGTTCCACGGAAGTGACATACACCAGCAACCAGTGCATAAGCAAGGAGTGCATATTTTTGGGCAGTTAGGAAACAAGTAGAAGGAAATTGAGGCAAGCAAAGATCTGATTGTTTGTCTAGGAGTTGGGGAGCTGAGGTAGTAGCATTAAATCAACGTTCTTGCTGGGTTTTACAGCTATTTGAGCCAACATTCTAGCACTTCAAATTGTTGGGTTGAGGGACAACCCAGAGGCCACACAATAGATTTTCGTGGTGCTTGGGAGCAGATGACTTGGGCCAAGAGATCACATGGGTAGTCAGGGATTGGATAGCACAGGTGAACTCAACATTTTGGAGGAGTTTTTAGGTGGATTTACAGATAGTTTCCAGCAAGTCGAAATTGGTAGCTAGAGTTGAGGTGAGGCTCCAAGGGGGTTGAAAATCAGAAGTCCAAACCAGCTAAAATCCCTTTTGGGTTTTTCTGGGTTTTGGCCAAGGATCCCGGGTTAAAAGCATATAAATTTCTTGGTAGTTTTAGTGCACCTTCCAGCCATTTGAACTTCAGCAGAGCAACAATTTTTTGGGCAGCGCAGTGCAGATTGGCACAGCAGCTGGGCAACATTCAACTAAACCATTTTCCTACTTGGGTTTGGTCCTACTTGTCCTTTGAGACAAGCCCAAGTGAATCGTTCCATCATCTATCGTATTTGGCTTGCAAAAATATAATAAAATGGCTTTGATGTTCTCCATTTGCAACTTTTATATGGGTGTTTGCTGAATATTTCGTTTTTGTAATTTGTTGCATGTATTATTTGCTTGTTATCACTTGTATTCCTATTTAGGACCATTACATGCTGGCTTGCTTCGCATTTAATTGGCACTACTAGTTTTGATACAAGGTGCCCTGTGTTGCGCAATGCTCATTCTCTGCCCCTGTCTAAGCGAATTTCAAGTAGCTAGGGGGGACAAGGTTCACACCTATAGGTGGCGATGGCAATAGAGGAGCCTCCAATCTCTAGTCATGGTGGTCAAATCGCAGGCAGATCGGGTTGGGTAGGTTTAGGGGCTTGTAGTGGTCGTGGCTGCTCGTTGTCCAACCGTAGGGGGAGAACCATGTGGACATCAAAGCGAGGTGGAGCGATGCATAGAGGTGGCACGAGCAGATGGGGGAAGGCGCGATGACTTGGGCATGGGGAAACTATGAAGCGTCATTGTTGTTTGGACAATTGTCAGGATCTGATCCAGTCTGTATTGGATCGCCTAGAAACTTCGGAGAGGGTTCGATAGGGAGAACATGCAACGCTCATTGCTACGCTAAACAAGATGCATTACTTTCAATGTCACGTTCAGGAGAGGGTTGTGGCGGTAGTGTGTGGTCAGAATCTGCTACCTGAGAAGGTGGAGAAGTTGGAGTCATGGATGGCTTACTTCAACGAGCATGTACTGTGTTCTTTCCGTCCTCCTCCTCCTCCAGGGACTGCTCTAGACAATCCTGCTTCTATTACCTCTGATGACTAAGTATAGTTACAGGTGTTTTACTTGTTTTATGTGTTTTCTGGTGCTTTTGGCCTCCTAAGTTGTGGACTGCGTCTCTAACTATTCTTCTGTTTTTTTATTTTGTGTTGATTGCGCTAGTTAACAAACCTAGTCGGGGTGAGACTACCTGCATTTTGTTGTTGATGTACTTCTTTTTTAATGAATGAATAGAACTTTGACTCACAAAAAAATTATATTTATCATTATAATATAATTAATTATAATTAATAATAAAACCAGCCTAGATCCATCTTAACTCTGGATCTCTAAAGTGCCGAGAGAGATCAAATCTCTTGAGATGTAAACCTCTTTTAGAGTGAAAAATGATTTCATCCCTCTCAAGGTTTCATAGATCCAGAGTTAAAATAGATGTAAGTTGGTTTATTTGAATAATTTATTTATTTAACAAGATGGTAATTGTTTAAGCATGAGATTTTCTTTTTAATATTAGTAATATCATTTTTATGTTTAAGTAATATTTTTTATCCTTGCCCGCCAAATAAGTAATAACTCATTCACCTAGCCCATCATCAATTAATCTACTATTTGATTAAAACTTAAATGACAACGTATAAAGTTCACATTATAAAATAAAATTATTATTTTTTAAATACTTTTATTTTATTCTCTAATTGGTTTACTCATTTCAATTTTATTTTGTAATAATGTTCATGTACCATCAACCGTGGTTAGTTCATAAAATCTGAAATGTGAGTCCTCTTCCTTTCCTCTTATGTACCTTACTAAAATGCAAGCTCTCTTATAGGTACAAGATGAGATTTGGAAGCACTGAAATACGAGCTTTGAGATTGGATATGGAAAAACCTAAATAATATCTTTGATAAGGACGTGGTTCCAATTTCAAAGCAAGAGAACTGGAATCCAATCTGGAATATTCATTTTTTATTAAGATTCATAGTCCTCACCAATATATTCCATTTTTTCCTCACCCATTTTTGTATAGTGGTAGGTAATAAAGCATTAAATTGATAGTGAAACCAAGAACATAATTTCGAAGTATCTCTTACTAAAACGAGGCGGACATTGATAAAGTGGAGTGCGTATGTTTAATTTGTTTAGCTGATTAAAAATTTGAATTTTATATTCTATTTTGTTTTTAATTAAGAAGGAAACCATTTATTTTTATAAAAAGACAATTTTAATTTAACATATATATTTTTTAATTTCTATAAATAGATATTTATGAAATTCTTCAGCCCGAAAATGCCAATTATAAGATATTCTTTAATTAGAAAAAGTAAATTAATTACGAAAATTTTCAATTAGAAAATGCTACGTTAATTATTTCTTGAATGAAGATTTTGAAATAGACCAATGACGAATAGAATATTTTTAACGGCAAACACATAATATTTTATTTATTATCTTTTTAGTCTTATTGGTATAATGCAATGGGTAAATGGTTGACTTTGCGTTAATTCCACAAAACATGAAATATATTTTCCAGTTTATCTAATTGTAACTTTAACAAATTATTTTTTAATCTTTAGCCAATTATTTTGTTCACATTTATCTCTCATGTCATTGGCTCTCAATTTGCACATCTTATTGGTCAATGTCTCAATGAATGAACCATTACCCTTCCATGTTATGTACGAAGTAATAATGAATGTTAATTAGTGGTTTTGTCTTTCTATTTGGCCTCCCTATTTGAGGCAGTATAAAAAACCTGCTTTTTTTTTCCAACATAACATGAGTTGGCATCACTACAAGATATATGGCAATTAGAATTACAAAAATGTTTTGCATTTTTAAGGTTGTGAATTCTATATGACTTTTAACATAAGTAATGAGTAATTTTATTCAACCATTTAACGACAACAAATACAACTGACCAATAAAAGCATTTAATGAAAAAGGCATCAAATAACTTTAGGCGAGAATTAATTACCTGGCCACACCAAGAATACTACTTTATCTACATATTTGGTACAGTTCATTGCATGACAAATTCTCTGGAAAAATGGGCCAATTTCGCACCACAATAATCAATTTACTTGGTCCACTCATACTCAATAAATTCAATGGTATAGTCAACTACACGATAAAGTCTTTGGGTAAAATGCTTCAATTTTGCATACAATAGTTAATGACTTTGTCCCATCATATCTTTATTGTTTTTTACTTTAATATAACTACACGGACTAGCTACTATGTAGCACTGGTATATAATAGTATGATTGTTGTATTTAATTTTGTCTACAAACATTAATTGTGTTTAGATGATGTCTTTATTCATATTAATAATATTAGTTTTATATGGCATTGTCTATATGTAAGACTTTTTGAAAGGTTTTCTGGTTTGTCGTTTTTATCTAATTTGTCTAGAATTTGGCAAGGATTCATTGAAATCACAAGTTTGACTGGTGAAATCTTCAAAATCAAAGTGCCCTAGAGGTTTTTGAGGGTTTTGAATCCATATATGCAATCAAAAAACCAGTTTAAACAACACAAATCAAGATTTGACCACAAATCTTTTTGCCAGATTTCGACCACAAATCCATTGGAAACTCCAACAAGTTCCACATATAGACAACTCTATTTATTTTAATGATGTTTTTATTCATTTGATTATTGTGTTGAGAGACACGGTGCAATAAGGAGGAGATGTTGTAGTGGAGCATGGAATCAATGAAATTTTAGATAATAAAAAAATAATAAAAAAACATAATATTCACTCAATTTAAAAGTAATAAAGATAATCAATCTACTCAATTCAATTTCTTATATTGCAATTTTTCCTTTATTAATAAAATTATAAACAATATTTTTGAAAAAAAAACATAATATCAATATCACATTAAACTAAATTCAAATAATGACCATCCATATCTGTAACCATAATATTTGAGAACTAATCATATAAAAAATTCAATTCTTACAATAAACTCTTTTGTTAATTGATATATAACCTATGTTATACATATCGCATTAAAAAATTAAATTAACGGGTAAAATGTGTGTGTGTGTGTGTGTCAATTGAGGTTATCTTGGGTGGTTGGGTGCTAGGAATGGAATCCTCCCCACTAGGTTCAATTCATGCAAGTGATATGATGGATGTTAATAGTATTGACAGTGTACCAACCTATATCCATATTAACTCTGGATCTATCAAGTGTCGATAAGGATTAAATCTCTCCCTCTAGACGCTTGATAGATCTAGAGTTAAGATGGATCTAACATTACAACATCTCTTCGTTATTGGGCTAGAAAGCACCTCTTGGCACAATCATATGGAATATATAGCATTGTACGAGTCAAAAAAATGGTTTGGTGACCCATGCACCTATAAGTGGATCAAATCTCACCCATGTTCTCCTTTCTTAAATCCAAAGGATCTTAGCTCAAGTGGTTTGATGGACAAATTGTTTCCCCAGCTACATTATTCAAGTCTCTAGAGACATGTTGCATGTTTGTGGCATTTATGAAATAGTTTTGTCTGGTATAAATCCGATCTTTCGAAGTTATAATCAATATTTTCGGAAAAAAATAAGAAGCATAATATCAAATATCACGTTAAACTAAGTTCAAATAATGACCATCCATATTTGTAACCATGATATTCGAGAACTAACCATATAAAAAATTGCACTTCTTACGATAAACTCTTTTGCTAACTAATATGTAATCTATGCAATACATATCACATTAAAAATATAAATTAAGGGGGGGGGGGATATGTGTGTGTGTCAATTGGGGTTACCCAGGTGGTTGGGAGGAGGGAATGGAATCCTCCCCAACTAGGTTCAATTCCTGCAAGTGACATGATGGATGTTGATAATATTGATAATATATCAGCCTACATCCATATTAACTCCATATCTATCAAGCGTCGAGAGGGATCAAATCTCTCCCTCTCGATGCTTAATAGATCTAGAGTTAAGATGGATTATATAATTTATTTATTTCATTTATTTTTATTGTTATATGACTGAACGAAATATTTATCATAACATAACAACACAACATCTCTTCCATAATGGGTTGGAGAGTGCCTTTCGGGGTAAGCATATGGAATGTATAGCATTGTACGTGTGAAAAAAATAGTTTTGTGATCATGCACACATAAGTGGATCAAAGCTCACCCATGTCCTCCTTTTTTAAATTCAAAGGATCTTAGCTCGAGTGGTTTGGTGAACAATTTGTTTCCCGAACTACATGTTTCAAGTCTCTAGAGACATGTTTCCCATTTGTGGCATTTATGAAATAGTTGTGTCTGGTGTAAAACCAATCTTTCAAAGTTACTGATAAAAATAGATCCATTTTAATTATGAATTTTTCAAGCATTGAAAGGGATCAACTTTCTTGAGATGTAAACATTTTTTCAAGTTTTTTCATTCAAAAAGAGGATTGCATTTTGAAAGATTTGATCCCTCTCCACTCTTAGCAGATCTGAAGATAAGATGAATATTTGTCTGTAGATATGTATTAATAAAGTATTTCTTAATTATGAATAACTATTTAAATTTGAGTATTATAGAGTTTTTGGTAAATAAGTGTTCAATATCATGGAGTTCTTGTAGATAAAGAAGGTGTTAGACTACTAACTTTACATGTTTTATGAACAAAATCAATGTAAGTGGAAGTTAATAACATATTTTATAATTGCAATATATTTAATAAAATTTAAATTTACATTTTAGTATGTCCTAAAACAACTTCTGCTTGGCTAAGAGCTCATCTTCCTTGGATGTAAGGAAACAGGTTAATGGCCCAAGGCCTAGAGGCATCTAGCACGAGTGAAAACATGTTCTATTATAGACCACCAACAAGTAATTACAAGTGGCATGGTTTTCCTTGAACAATAGTGATGAGTCAACCTGCATTCGCGGATAACAACCAATGCTGGTTGTCCCCACTATTGGTTTGACAATTGAGTTATGATAGGTTTTCCCACTATATAAAACAATATAATTTTTTGTGAATAAAGAAAAGTGTTTAACTTTTAATATCTATTTGATAAATCTGGGGAGAGATAGTTGCTCTAGCGTTTCTGCCTTAGCTATAGGCTCAAGTGTTGACAAGTGTCTTTTCATCTAGCCCAGATGTATGGTAGGTGGCTTGTCATATGCTTGGTTGTTTCTAGGTTCTTATTTCTTTCTTTTCCTAACATTCCTTCTTTAGCATTGATGTCTAGCAATCCATTTTAACATGGAGAAGGATTTGGTGGATTAAGATGGAGGTTCGTATCTAGGGCATATTTTTGAACCTCTGTTTGGTTACTACAACGGTTTATTCTCATATGGGTTCCAGAATGGGCCAAACATGTTGGAAAGTGATGGAATTGTAACTAGGTTCGTTCTTCATAATTGTCTTTATACTTATATCAAAATATATTTTGTGTAAAAACAAAAGAAAAATAAAGATAATTTTTAAGCATGTTTTTCATGCTCTATTTTAGTCAAAAGAAAAAGTCAAGGGCATGTTCTTCGTGACCCTTTGAAAAGAAGAAAAATTGAATTTTTGTAAGCCTTATTTGTCTCACCAAGTTGCCAAGACGGCCCTCTAGAACATAAGTTGTCATGCTCAATGGTCGTGTCTCTTCACATACACAAATAACTATATATTGGTAGTCATACGCCATGGTTTGGCAATCAATTTCGATGATGATATGTGGAAGACGATTCAGATTCCTCAAGTATATTTTTGTGATGTCAATACGAATTTCTTGAGGCTAATCTTCTGGAAAGACATGTGAGTTCCTAAGGAAAATCTTTTGCGTTCCTAAAGCTATTCTCTACAAAGTATGTGAGTTTCCTGAGAGTGTACTTCTGTGGTGATAATGCGAGTATTATATGGCATGTTGTCTGATATTTGATGTGAAATTCTTGTCTCTTGTATGATGAAAGTTCCCTGTAATCAATGTTCCTTGAGGTCTGCATTCTGAGAATAAATGCAAGTTTTTTCTATTGAGTAAAGGGAGATTCTTGTAGCATCAAAGCGAGTTCATTTGTGGTAGTAAAGAGAGTTTCCTATTCTTTGACTAATAAGAAGTTTTTGTGGAGAAGTATATATATTAATGCAAGTTTAGAGACATATCATGATGACACTTGGATCCCTAGTTAGTTTGACTAGGATTTTTCCTGTTGATGAAGACTTTATAAGGAAAGGTTTGATGGGTTTTCCCTTTGTGTATTTTTCCCTGGCTTGGAGCTTAATCTCAGGTGTATATTGTATTTTCTTTTGTGTACTTGTGTAATTTCTTGATGATCTAATGAATGAAGTAATAATTAAATGAAGAATATATATTTTAAAAAATCACAAGTAATTACCATGATAAGAAATTGCCTCTTGCAATGGAATTTCAACATGTTATCAAAGCTGGTACAATTCTAAAAAAATTGCAAGGAAATATTTTACCATGATCAGTTCCTTTCTATGATGATGAAGAGGAGTCCTAAACAAGAAGACATTTTGTTAAGCTCAAGGGGTCTAAGGTCCTATATTTTTGTGATATATCTTAGAAGAAGTTCAAGGTTTCTTTTATAGATGAAGTCTAAAATTCTGAGATGAAGTCTGATGACGACAAAGTTCGAAGTCCTGATGAGGATCAAAGCTCTGTGGAAAGACACCTTAACCAAACTACTATGGAAAAGCATACCATCTGACAATCTGTCCCTTGGCTTTTGTGGAAAGGGATCTTGGCCAAGGCTACTATGATATGCTACATTGGAAGGTCAAGATATGAAGGACAAGGAGTATTGTAGAAGGTTGAGGTGGGTTTCTCATCTGTGTCACAAAGTACTATGACATAAAAAAAGGGCGAGGTAATATGTTAAAACACAAAGTTCTAATTTAAGGATCTAAAATTCTGAGCTACTAAGGAAGACATATTTCTATTGTGATCAAATTCTGTAGAAGGTACCTTGACCGAGTTTATTCTATAACTGGTATGTGATGCCTATGAAGAAAATCATGTCAGCATTCAAGCAGAAGTTTTAGTCATCCTTACAAATTGGGGTCTGAGTATTATATAAAGTAAAGAAACCATTCAAAATATTATCACCAAAACTTGAAATCCACTTGACAAAATTGTTGCAAGCTATAGGAACAAGCATCTATAGGTACCTGAAATGCGTACTCTAAACAATTGTCACTAATCCAAATTATTAAGGTTGACTTTTGTTTGAAGATCAGAGGTTAAAAAAAAAACAATTATTAAGCATCACTTTCCTAAAGTCTAAAGGCATTCATAATAACACCATAATCCAAAACTATCCTAACTCATAAGTTGAATATGATGCAAATGATGATAAAATTTGTATAGACCAAGACCGTTAGAACAACAACATTACATTTGATTCATTAGAAAATATATTTATGTGAGAGTATTAATCTAAGGTCATGTAGTAAGTGATATATGACAAATAAATACTTCAAAGTCTGAGCCCATTAACCCAAGATCATCACTATGGAGTCCAGTAGAGAATCTCAAATATTAGTTAAACTATGGGAAGTACTATGACATCCATACTATTATCTGAGATTTATATATCTGACATCCAAGTTACTTAAGGTATGAATTGCTATAATCCAAAGTCATAAAATTTGAAGAAGCATACTTGAAGGAATAAATATAGTGGCATTATTTAAGAAAAAGTGAGAAGATAAATCAATTTTTGAGCTTAAGTTTGTGAGACTAAGACAAAAGATAATTTCTAAGTTGACATGACAAAATACATTGCAATAAATCCAACCTAAGAAGTCTGAGAGAAACTAAGTCTAAGTAAGCAGTCCAACAAAATTTTTGTGGCTTATGACATCTTTGATATATGACAAATGAATACCAAGGATAAGGCAAGATTGCAAAATATATGTATAAAGAATCCCACACCTTGAGCAAAGGCTATTGTGATTTGACAACTTTGATTGTTGAAATTTGGCTACTTAGGGAGAAATTCCCTCCTTTGCAATGGCTTCCTCATCTGGAGAAGACCCTACTAGCCCTTGGAAGAATTGAATTTGCACAAGGAAAAATATTATTTTAATATTGGAACCACATCATCACAAAGAGTATAAGTTGCCCTGGGAAAGGAAAATCCACCTCATCAACCACATAAATACACATCCTGTCACATCACTTGGAGACATCATTGACACATCACATCTTCTCTTGATTGGTTCGTCCAACTTTAAATTGCAAGTCCAAGTTCACATGTGTGAAGGGAAGGAAGACTTTTTTTGCGTTGATTTTTTGTTTTGGGCCTTTCACTTGTGTTGAATTTTGGTATTTTTGGCATGGTTTGACTTTGTTTGACTTGGGATTTTGGATCTATTTTGGATGCTGAGCTCAGGAGCAAGAAGGAAGATTTTTTTTGGGCATTTTGACCATGTATGACCGCAAACCTGAGACTTCCCTTTGACCGCAGGGTTGACTTTGACATTGACCAATTTCAGAGGCATATTTTGGGACTATTTTGACTGAGCTAAAGAGGACGAGTTTTTTGTTGCCTTGACTGAACCTTTTGTAGATTGATTTGCCCATTGACCAAGACTAATTAGGGAATATTTGACTATTTTTTACTTTGACCAAAATTTGCAAATTTGACTTTTGACCATAATTGGTTTTTTGGGCTCATCTTTGATTGGATATTGGATGGGTGATTTGTCTAGTCAAACTTTTGACCTTTGACTCATTTTGTGATGTACTTGGACATTGTATCTCTTTGTTGAACATTTGATGATAATCTAAAAGATGAATAATTTTGAAAGGGTTTGCCCCCTTACGGGGTTTTCCCCTCATCTTTGACCAAATTGTTGTGTCTCTATTGTTCTTGGATATCTTCTATTATGCATTTGGATTATTGTTCTATCTACAATTGATTATTGTTGTTGGAATATTGAATTTATTGGATAAAGTGATTACTAATTGAAGAAGAATTGTAAGTGATTGTGTTAAGCATAAAAAGTTGGAAAATCAACATGGTATTAGAGTTTCGGTGATGACAAGCCCAATAAGACAGGAGAAAAAAAGAAATCACCTTTGAAGAGATTTGAAGAAGATTATTTAACTTGGTCAATATGTCTACCTCATACTTCAAGTAAGGAGAGAAGCTGAATGACTCATCAAATTTTGTTGCTTGGAAAATTAAGTTGGAGGTGACCTTGGATGAGAATGATGTCTTGGAATATGTGGAAGGAAAAGTACATAGGTCTCCATAATATGTTTCTGCTGCTATCAACGCCAAGTATAAGAAAGGTGAGATCAAATCTAAGAAAATCATTATTGATTCTTTAAGAGATCATTTTCTTACTTATTTCTTTAAGTTGAAGAAATCCAAGGAAATCTATGATAAGTTGGTTGGGATGCATGAGCTCAATAATTTGAACTGTATTCTTTCCTTGAAGAATCAACTCAAGAACATCGAAATGAACAAGGAAGGGATGGTACAATCATACTTCACGAGGATATACCAACTCAAGGATCAACTATTGACTGTTGGAGAATCTATCTCTGATAGATAGTTAGTACTCATTGCTCTTGGAGGTCTTCCTCCAATTTGGGAGACATTTATTACAACTATTAGCAATAATGATAGGTTCTCGACATTTGATGAGCTTGTTGGAAAGTGCCCTCAAGAATAAACCATGATGACTTCTAGAGGGAGAATTCAAAATCATGAAGAAGGAGAACCATTTGCATTTGCTACTCAAGACAAGAAGAGGAAAGGAAGAGGAAGACCATCTAATACACGAAGGCCTACTCCAACATCTAAGGAATCTAATAGAATATTTAGAAAGGACATGTCAAAATTTGAATGCTTCAATTGTCATAAGTATGGTCACTATGCTAAATATTGTCGAGAAAATAGAAATGCTCCATGGTCTAGCTACAACAACAATAGGTTCAAAAATAGAACAAGAAGAGATGCTCCTGCTGATCAAGAAGAAGGTCACCCTTCTCAAAAGAGATAAATGAATTCAAGGTATGGAAATAAAGCATCTTCTATTCAATCTAAATATTTTCACTCCCCATGATTCGTTTGATAGTTGGTTGGTAGATAGTAGGGCCTCTAAACACTTCACTGGGTATCGTGAAGTCCTCCCAAACCTAGTTGAGAGGGAGACACATGTCAATATCATTCTTGGGGATAATTCCACCTATAATGTGAAGGGATTTGGTTCTATTTCATTTCATTTGTATTTTGGTGAAATCATACATCTACAAGATGTTATGTACATACCAAGATTAAAGAAGAATCTTGTATCTATATTTGCCTTGGAAGACAAAAGGATGAGAGTTGTCTTCATAAGAGAAAAGGTTCTCGCTTGGCCTATGTAATATTGCATGAGGGATCATTCACTTTGGGATCAAGAATTGAAGGGCTCTATAGAGTCAATGGAAGGCTAATCTAAGAATTGTTTCATGATAGTAATCATCAAAGTGAGCTATGGCACCGAAGGTTTTCTCATCTTCACTATGAATCTTTGCCTAAAGTAAGAAGGATGGTTTCTAGAATGCTTGAGGTTCAAGCTAATAATGATGGAATTTGTCCTAGATGTTCATGTGCAAGGAAGATGAAGGGACCATTCCCTTCTAGCAGAAGCAGGACCAATGATATCTTACATCTCATACATTCTTATCTATGTGGACCCATTCCAATGAAATACCTTGATGGCTACCTATACTATATAATCTTTGTGGATGACATCTCACGGAAGACATGGATATTCTTCTTGAAGCACAAGGGTGATGCATTTGATATGTTCAAGGAATTCAAAGCACTAATAGAGAATCAAACAAAGAATGTAATCAAATTCTCCATGTCTTATAATGGTGGAGAATTCACTTCAAATGAGTTTGTTGACTTTTGCAAGAAGGTTGGAATCGAGAAGGAGGCCATCATACCTTACAACCCTGAGTAGAATGGAGTAGCCGAAAGAAAGAACAAGATTATCAGGGAAGATTCCCGAGCCACGTTGGATGATCAAAAGTTATCGAAGTTTCTATGGGGTGAAGCTGCTAATACAACAATCTATGTTTAAAACAGAACTCATCATTAAGCCTTGGGTGACAAGACTCCCAAAGAAGTTTTCACAGTTGTAAACCCTGATGTTGGTCATCTAGGTATATTTGGTAGCCCCATAGAGAATCAAATAAAGAATATAATCATAGTCTTCATATCTGATAAGGGTGGATAATTCACTTTGAATGAGTTTATTGGATTTTGCAAGAAGGCTCGAATTAAGAAGAAGACCATCATACCTTATAACCCTGAGTAGAATGGAGTAGCCGAAAGAAAGAACAAGACTATCATGGAAGCTGCCTGAGCCATGTTGCACGATCAAAAGTTATCAAAGTTTATGTGGGGTGAAGCTATTAATACAACTATCTATGTTTAAAGCAAAACTCCTCGTCAAGCCTTGGGTGATAGGACTATTGAAGAAGTTTTCATAGGTTTAAAGCCTAATGTTTCTCATCTAAGGATCTTTGGTTTCCCCATATAATTTAATGTGCTGAAGGAAAAAAGGAACAGTGTGGAAGCTTCTAGAAAGAAAGGTGTTGGTGGAATTATATGTATTCTAATTCCAACATTTAATTATCGAATTTGGGATCGTAAGACTTAGATATGCAAGCACAAGAAATACAAGATTAGAGCCTATTCTAGCCTATGCTAACAAATAACACTAGAAAGAACTAATTACTAAGGATTATCACTTGTCACTAGACTGTGGGACTCTAATACTTATCATGGCTTAAACCACAATCTTTCATTAACAATGTTCATGTGGTTTTATATATGTAGCTTATTAGGTTTTGAGACTTTGGTTTTAATCCTATAGTGATGAAAACCAATTAAACATACCACATAAAAGTAAATTGCAAAAAATTAAATGTTGGCAACTATAAGCAAAAGTGTGCGAGGCAAGTAAAGAAAACAAGGCAATAGACTACAAGAAATGCATTAACAAACTATCAAAAATAAATGCTAAGCAACTTTAAACATATATTGTAGGTTCTTATTCATTATAGGAATTTTTTATCAATTAGTTGAAAATCTTCAATCAATTAAAGAATCCTAAACTACAAATTACTTATTTTTTAATACCTTGTTCCAGTACAAGACTTAGTACCGAATTAAATACATAAAAGTTGGAAATTGAAATTTTGAATAAGTACTGAATTAAGTACCGAAATTCTGTAAATTGAAATTCTAAATATTAAAACGTGTTAAGAAACCAATTTAAATTTGTTTGAATCTTAAGCCTAAGAAAAATCAATTTGAATTTGATCATAATGCATTCTACTTAATAGATATGAAAATAGAGCAATAAATCTAATACTATTTGAAATACAAATCTAATGAAAATTTAAAAAGAAACATCAAATAAAATATGCAATCAAATGTTGAAAATAAGATCTTAATCTTACACAAAGAAGAATCAATGGAATGGAATTCACTTCTTAAACCTAAAGAGAAGTACTACAAAGTAAATTGAAAGCATGAAAGTGAATAGATCTGAGTTTTATCTAATATAAATTCATTGCAAAATAAAATAAAATTGCTATATGTAAGACTAATCTACAAAACACATGAGGCATAGCAACACTTACCCACATTGAGGCGTCCTTCCCAGGAGGTTAGTGTTGCTAAGAAAATATCAGATAAAGCTAAGAAAATGTACCACAATTCAACAACCATCAATTCTTTATTCACATCAAAGACAACTCTAAATCTCTCCAAAAGCTAATCATTGATCTCTTCTATTACAATAATGAACAACCTCATTTCCTCTGCCCTTTGAGGCTTTATTTATACATAAAATCCATCAGGGAGGATAATATCCAATCCGCTAAACTCAGAAAATGAATTTACAACTTTAGAGGAAAATATTAGAACTTTGATTTTTGCGTAATTTTATACAAATTAGTGTTAAAGAACCAACCATATCTTCTCGACCATGAAACTTGTTATATTTCCAACAAAACCTCTCTTGGAATTTCCTGATTCAATTCTATCGCCTCGACAATCATGCATGAAGTCAACTATTTAGATACTTTTGCCAATATGGGTTTTGCATAAATTTTGTACAAAACTGCTTCAAAGAATCAGTTGTAACTTTCAAACTGTATCTGATTTTCGGAAATGGTATGGGATCCAAGTAAATTGTTATGTTGTGCAAAAAACCAATTTCCAGATTCTTGAGATTCATTATCATATGCATGAAACTCGAGGTAGAACATGGTAGTTTCAAAATTGTTACATATTTTTTTGTTGTAGCTTAAATCATGTGCTAGGATCCCACATGTGTGAGATGGGTATATTCCAAGGCTTGTACCAACATATTACCCCATGTGGCACCTAATTTACCATGCTAAAGAAAATAAAAACATATTTTATAATTTTGAATTTTTTTCCCTCCATTCATGCAAGTGCACAATTAAGTACCAAACTGCTGAACTGATACAGAGATATAAATTTTCGTAGTGGAACATGCTCCTTGGCCACATAACCACATTAGTAAACCATCATTGATAAAACCATAATAAAAGCTCATTTAATCATTAAAAATACAAGAAATCATTAATAATTAACCACAAGGTAAAATTATGCATTTAGTGAAAATTGGTAATATAATAGTTACGAAATATGTTGTAAGGGTATGAATATGGCTTGTAAATGAATGATTTGGATAGCCAATACAATAACATATCTAGGACCTAACATCCCCCCATGCCTAATACTTTGCATGCCCTCATGCAAACAAAATATGGACTAGGAAGGAATGATGGATGATATAAGGTGATAATGAAGATAATGGACTTTGAAATGGTAGTTTAAGAAAGGTGAAGAAATAGGAAGTGGTTAATCATCAATATTCTTAAATTTTAATGAGCTAAAGAACCTTTAAACATGTTTTATTTCAAATATACCTTTTGGACTTTGATGTTAGGGCCCTATAATATTAGTGATTCCCCATTACTATTGTCATTGTATCCCTTATTGTTATTGTTGTGCCTCTATTGTCCCCATATTGTTATTATTGTGCCCCATAGAATCCCACTATTTTATTTTTGTGCCTTTATATTATTATTGTTAGGTCGGCTTGGTTTATATTGTAACCTTAGACTCTATATATAGAAGGAGGTTTTTTCATTTGAGTCACTAAGATTGTTCATTTGTGTATGTTAAAGTTTTCCCCTTGAGGAGGCTTATTTTTAAGGCGTTCATATATTTTCTATCTTTTTGTGACGGTTTCATACGATTGGTTATCAGAGCTTTGACTCTGGGTTTTTTTCTGCTCCAAAATAGTTCATCGTGGAATTTTGCTATAATTTTTTTTTTTTATTTTTATTTATTTATTTTTTTTTTTTATTTATTATTTTATTTTTATTTTTTATTTTTTTTTATTTTATTTTATTATATTATATTAATTATATTATATTATTTTATTTATTTATTTTATTTATTTATTTTTTTTTTATTTTTATTTATTTATTTATTTTATTTTTTTATTTTTTTATTATTATATTATTATATTATTATTTATTTTTTTTGCGAGTTTTCCAAAGCGAAAAAAAACCCATTTGAGAGGAAATCATGCTTAACCTCGGATCCGAATTTCATATCTTGTCTCGCTATATTTTCAGAGATATGATCTAAGGAAGTTAGGGTTTTTGCAAGCTCCAAAATTTCATCTAAAATCGGTCATCGTGGAATTTTCGCAATAACTCATTCACTACAAAGTTTCAAAAGCTAAAACAAAAACCCATTTGAGAGGAAATCGTTCTAAACCTAGGCTCTAAATTTTAGATCCTAACTTGCTATATTTTAGGAGATATAATATGAGGAAGTTAAGGTTTTTGTAGATCCTCGCATTACATGCCAAACAGGTCACCTTGGGAAAATTGTCATAACTTTCTCTCAGAGCATCAGATTGAATTTTAGTAAGAAGTTACAGAAAGAGGACGGACTGCAGTTTTTGGGGTGCCATTTTCAGAACCTAAGGTTGAAACAGGGACCCACGGCATGTCATACAAGTTCGCTCTACTAAACAAGTCTATACTCAGGTCATCGTGGGAGATTTGGCATAACTCTTCATTAGGGAATCCAATCTTGATCATACTTGCGAGGTTAGAAATATTACTCAGACTGTTACCGCAGGAGGAAATTTCAGACCTTGGAGATCCAAAATTATCGAAATACATCATATTCAACATCAAGCTCCTACAAAGTGGAAGAAAAAAGGTGTGTAGTTTTTTTTTTAAATTTTTGCATAAGCTTGGTTTGAAAAATTAGTTTGAAGGAATTCAAAGGGCATAGTGATGAATTATTATTAGTAATTGATGCCTCGAAAAGAATAAAATGGAAACACCTAGTAAGCAACCTGAAAGCTCTAACATGACTCATGAAGAAGAGGAAGAAATGCAACATGATATATCAAAATTACGAGACCAAGTGAAACAAATGTCACTCACACAAAAAGTAACAGAATCTAAGATGGATGGTTTAAAGAAAGACTTAGAAGCTAAGATGTATGGCATGGAAGCTAAGATGGATGGTTTAAAGAAAGGTGTGGAAGCTAAGATGGATGATTTAAAGAAAGGAGTAGAAGCTAAGATGAATGACGTGGAAGCTAAGATGGATGGTGTGGAAGCTAAGATGGACATCGTGGAAGCTAAGATGGATGATTTGAAGATAGATTTGAAGACAGGCATGGAATATTTGAAGACAAATTTGACAAAGTTTCTACAAGAAATGCTTAGTAATGGCGAAAAGGTAGTAAAGGAAATTCATGATGAGAACAAAATAAATGTTAATCGTGATTTCATAGACTCTAAAGTTGGATCGAAGAACCACCATGTTCCAAAGATCGATATGAGGAATTTTGATGGCAAGGATCCCGGAACATGGATACTACAGATGGAGCAATTTTTCGATCTCCATAATGTGCAAAACACACAAAAGGTACGCATTGCAAGTTTATATTTGGAACAAAATCAGTTTGTATGGTATCGATGGCTTTGCCCTCGTAAACAAATTGTCACTTGGGCTATTTTTACGGATGAAATGATAGCACATTATGAGAATACAAAAAGCAACACTTTTTTTAGCCAATTGATAAACCTCAAACAAAAGGGTTCAATGATGGAGCACATTGAGGACTTCCAAAAATTGAATATAAGGGTAAAAGATATTCCAGAGGAGCATAG
>APFE030345640.1:10182-33805 GCA_000404065.3 Pinus taeda
TTTATATAACCAACCTAGATCCATATTAACCCCACATCTATCAAGTACTGAGAGGGATAAAATCTCTTAAGGTGCAAACCTTTCCTCAATTTTTACACTGAAAAAAGAGGTTTGCACCTTGAAATATTGGATCCCTCTCGATGCTTGATAGATCTAGGGTTAAGATGGATCTAGGCTAGCATGTAATCTAATTATGTTTTATTTTGAAATATTGTTTATTTAATGTGTTGAAACATTAGTATTGAGTTATATAATATGTTGGAAATACTTAGAGGGGGTGATTTAGTATTTCCTTGTAATGGTTAAATTATTCTGGTTAAGATCACTAGTTAAACCAAAATACAAGATGTAAAATAAGAAAAAATATTTTATTAATAAAAATAGTGAGGACTCCAATCCTTTTACAAATTATCAGGTTCCAACTTGTACCATAAAATTATAACTCCTTCAAGGATCCAACCCTAAATGAGGGCTCCAGTCCTCAAATATCAATCTATACTCTAGCCTACTCTCAATGAGGCTCCAACCTCTTATGATAATTCCAATCCTCAAAAATCAATAAAAACTCTAATCTAATTCCTTACAAGGCTCCAACCTTGTGTGAGGACTCCAATCCTTTAGGGATCCAAGTCTCTTGATTTACTAAAATCCTTCAAGGTGGCTTCAATACCACTTTAAGACTTCCAAAAGCTTTTTCTAACAAGTCTATAAAAAGGTCTCCAATGAAACTCCAATAATGATTTAAGAACAACTCCAACACTACAACAATGTCTACTCAAAGGATCTTTAAATCTGCTTCAACAAAAGACTAGTTCAACAACTCCATCAACTACTTCAAAATGTCATCAACATGTACTCCAAGTTGGTCTCAAAAGGCTTGAAACACATCTATCTCTACCCTATACTCAGAGAACCAAACTATATTTTGGATACCTTCTAGATCTTGTGTCTGCCACTTCAAATCATATAAAAATTTGCAAAAAATCTCATAATAGGCCTCCCAATAGGACCAAGAAGACTAAAGAGGACCTCAAACACAATCATGTTTATGTCGCTTAGAAGAGTCTCTCATAGTTTGAATACATCATATAATAGTATGGCTCCAGTATTCAGTTAAAGGCACTTCAATTTAGCTTAAGCAGTTCTGCAAAGTGCCCTTGAACCTATCCTGAAACACCCCAATAGAATCTTAGTCTAGGCTTTATATCTTGATGATGGAATATGCTTTAGTTGGCACGTACTAGTGCTTGAGGAGAGATGGCCAAAATATGATATAGAATGATTCACGAAAACCACATAGAAATATCCAACAAAAAACAAAAGGAAAAATCCATGTCTATCCCACTTGATCAACTCTAAGTTTCGCGAGTTATGAAACATTTATCCCTCAAGTTTCTAAGTCTTCTTGTGTACTTCCTTAGTCAAGTTGCTTGACCAAATGCTTGTGAAAAATGTGTGATATGAGTTGGTAATTTATTTCAGTCAAGATTTACTTGAATTGTGGTGTCTTTTGGAAGGAAGGAGACAACTTGTGGCTTTTGAAAGAGACATGCCAATTTAATACAAATAGAATAATTATGTAATTAAATTGAAAATTCTAGTAGATGAGTATCAAATCTCAACTTGGATCTTCTACAACTGTGATTCCAATGATGAACATGTCTATTATATATCAAGTAATAAGGAAAATAATTGTTTGCAACCATATGTGTCCCCCTTAATTAGCAATCTATGTCTCTTGAAGTGGTTGATAATGCCCATTTAGTCTTGCATTGTCAATTGGTTGGTTTTTATGCCCTCTAGACTTTCCATTACTTTACAACTAGAATTTATGGGGTATAACTCCATGCATAGTTTTGTGTAACAAGGACAATGTGGGGGACTCTAGTTCATCAAGTTCATCATCACTACTGTACCCTTTCCTCAGTACATTTGATGCACTTATTCCAAGGTGGATATTTCTACTTACATCTCCAATCTTCTCTTTGATAGATGTTGTAGGAGGTGGAGAGTATTGAATGGGAGGAGAAGAAAACAAATAATTGTAGTCTGAATCTTCCTCACCCTACAAACTTTGTTCCAATGGCATCCAAAAATCACTGATAACATAGATCCATGCTTTATCAGACGTCAAACAACCTATACATATTAACTTACAGGGTTGTTTCTCAATATTCGTGAGGGTTGCTTATAAGTACTGATGAGAAACCCACTAATATGTTAATGAAACATGTCAAGGAAAATGAGACATATAAAGAATTCCTCAACTTTGGTAATGCATCATTGACCTTTGACATGAATAAAAATTCTTCTAACATGATTTTGTTTATTATGATATAATCACATTTTATGTCATTTTAATATCTGAATTATTTGTGATAACTTGGTTCGTTTTCACTATTCATATAGAGATATTTTTTTATAGATTAAATTACATCTTTTTGAGTCGCACCATCTTAAACTAGATGTGCTAATTTCATGGAATGCATAATAATTTTATAACTACTTCACATTTCTTAGTGTTTGATTTGAATCTTATACATTATGTGTGATCTTTCATAGGGTACAAGTTATTTACTTAATCCATAATTAATTAAGATAATTCATTTTTAACTTGAAAAACCGAGGTATATTTTGACATACTCGATTGAGTGTTCATTAAATAAAGTTTTCATTATCCAACTCTAATTTCTTATCAAACAATAAACCATCATTTTCATAAAATATATCCATATATATATATATAATTATAAATAAATAATACATTTTTAAAGAAAATGTGTAATATAATCCTTAATACCCTTTATTCCCTCTTAATTCCTCATCAAAACTTGCAATATGCTTCTTTTATAAAAATTTCTTAACCCAATGGTTATGAAAATGTTCACTTATACTTTTAAGTAATTTGAATTATTTTATTTCTCATTCCCTTTAAAATAACTTAAAAAATTTTCAATCTTTTATTTTTAAGTATTTTTCATTTTCTCAAAACAAACAAAACTATCTCATTTCATTTTTTATACTTATTTTAAACATTAAACTAAAATTTAATATTATACAAAAACTTATATTAAATAAAAAATTATTTACAAAGTTTTATAGTGCAACTTAGTACAATAAAGTTGACAAGTATGAAAAATATAATGAAAATAAAATAAAAACCTGAATTACATAACTTTTTTTTTCTTCTGTAAATCAAGATAATGAAAATCAAAGATAAGAAAGGTAAAGCAATTCATCAACTCTTTAAGTCACCCAAAAATTAAGGTTTCCAACCATGCTCTTATTAGTCCTTGCCTTGAGTGGGACTATAACGATCGATAGATAGTTGACCTTCAATTAAATTTTCCGTTGATTATTTTTTTCCTACCTAATTATGTTTTAACCAAATTTTTATAATGGCTATATTTATCAATGGAATTTTTACACAAAGTTTTTTATTGTAAAAATATGGATCTCTTATTGCAAGCTTAACTTATCAGATGCAAAAAAAAATTGTGACAAGCTTCTTTTAGCCAAATTTTAATTTTATAAATCATTTAATGTCGTGACAAAATTATTTTAGTCAAAGTTCATTTTATGAATAGTTTGCAGCCACGTGGTGCAAATATAGAGATGGGTAGGGTCCATTGGCTGGGATAGAGAGATATTAAAGGCAAAAGGAAGCAGGGAGGTGCATGTAGAGTTACAGATAGAGTTTTATAACACAAATTTTCTACTTCAAGTGTCACTATTCCACAATGGGCGTTCATCCATGTTTGGGCTAATAGTTTAACTTTCCAGGGTAATGGAAACCCCAATGACACAGTGGATAAAAAAAAACCGCTATAGAAAGGAAGAGTGGAAGTGCCAATTAATGAAAGGGCTTAGATTTAAACGATTCACACATGGAACAGGAAGGTCAAGGTTAGAGTAGGTCACTAGCTTTTAGGTTGGCTGGGATGGCTTGCTGAAGCGAGAACAACATTTTTGAATGAGGGCCAACTCCTTGCCTTTAGGTTAACTCCAACTCTCACCTGAACCTAAACCTCACGGCATTGAGGCAAACTGGCTTGTTGAAGCGAGAACAACATGTTTGAATGAGGGCCAATTCCTTGCCTTTAGGTTAACTCCAACTCTCACCTGAACCTAAACCTCACGGCATCGAGGCAACCTACTCCAGTCTTGCACATGAACTAGGCACACACAGGTATTTCCCCGCATTAAAGTAAATGGTCAGTTGTTGGTTCTATTTCCATGTACGAAAAGGGGTTTTACTATATTGACTGAACTTTGGATCAACCCAACGTGCATATGCCAATTATTTCTTTTGAATGCATTTTCTTCCATCTAGAAATAATCACTAAAAGACTTTAGCATTCGATGGGGTAGGTGGAATTCCTTGATCTATTTGACTTGGCTCCGGGGGCATAGTCTTTGTCAATATTCTCTCTGTGGAGCCACCATAACACACTCTTCCATTCCATTATTCTGCTAGGGCCATTGTGTCCTTACCCAATCAGCCCCTTCCATTCTCACTTGCCTATGAAGAAATTATGGCAGAGCCCCTTCCATTTTATCTCGTCTATGAAGAAATTATGGGTGTTGCCACTATCAACTAAGACAATCACTTTTCAATGCTTGATGTAGCTGATAAGTTTTAGGGTTTAAGGAGTGGAATTACCAAATAAATCATGATCGGATATTAGGTGTTCCTCCTGATGAACTTCTCGATAGATACTATTGTTTGCTAGTGAGAGAATCCACCGCGGCTAGTTAATGAAGAACCTAGCTGTTATGGGATGTAACAAAGAATGAAAAGGCAGAAATGGGCATAGAGCTATGAGACAGAGTAGTTGATTGATATCAATGTTTACCGTAGTGGGATCAAGCTAAAGACGAGGAGTCATGCCCTGAAGTTATACAACTAGTTACTAGTGATTACTGACTCTGTAGATGGAGGGTTTGAAGGGGGAATGAAAAAGGACCTAACAACATATCTCTAACATAAGGAAGAAGGATCTAGATATCAAATCTCTCTATGAATGAGGTGCATTTCAAAAAAACCCCACAATCTTATGCTGAAAAAACACAAATTGTTTACTTCTGCTTATGGCTCTTATTATGGCAGTTCTCATTTTGGTGAATTATTATGGTAGTTCTCATTTTTGTGAATTGTAAACAAGAAACTAAAATCTAGGAAACCAAACTAAGTAATTGTTGTTGGGGGTCTTTAAACGCTAAAGCAAATCAGAAATGCCGTGGAAAAATTCCACTTCAAGAGTGTAGAAATGAAAAATAGGCACATAACTATATATGCCCACATCAACGTAGATATGGATTTAACAAAGGCTTCCCAATGTAGATCAAACTAGTTACAAACAAGTTACCTTCCATTTAGGCTAATTACCCTAGCCGCAGACATACTAGGGTCTAAACTTATTAGCCTGAACTTTTTTCTTTTACAGTGTGAACAACACATTCCACCTTGCTAAGAAGTAGACACGTTAATGGGCATGCAAGAGAGACGTGTAGTAAGGTCGTAGGCCCCAGGCCCACATAGGCATATAAGTGGTAAAATTTTGGGTCCACAATTTTATACGTGTTATATTTAATTTAATTACCGACGTTTTTTGTATGTGACATTTTTGCATGTCTCATAGGAGTCTTACAGTTTCTTTTACAAAAGTTGTGTCTTTACCTCTTTTGAGTGTGGTGTCTTACAGGTTTCTTTTGCAAAATATCTATCTTCACCTCTTTTTAGTGTGGCTTTTTAGTAGTTGGTTTTAGGAGTATATTATTTATACATTAGAGTTTCAGAGCAATGAACTATTATATCCTTTGTAGTGCAACTTTTTTTGACAACTTTGTTTGATAGGTATGATCATGACATTTCTTTGGCTTAAACAATATTGGGGTTTAACATTGTTTAACCTATGTTGTTCATATGAATTTTTGTATTTGAATATTTATTTGTTGTAACTTTCCACCACTAGATGTTGATAATAGGCTAGACACTACCAAGTAGTGAAAAGACCCTCAAAATGATGTACAAATGCCCTCAAAACTTTATATCACATCCCTGTTGTAAATTTTGTGTAAGATGCCTGCATCTTCCATGTCATATCTTTTTCTTTCCTCGTTAGAAAATCTACATGAATAAGATATTCCCCTTTTTCGACTTTGTACATGAGTTTAGCATGATCCTTCTTAACTGTAGCTGGAAAACCCTTAAAAATAGAGTTCCCTTGCTATCATACCATTGAAGAGAAATATAGAAGATTGACCATGACTATGTATAGGAGTTTAGCATGCTCCTCCTTAACTGTAGATGGAAACCCATTAAAATAATAAAAACATAGTTCTCTTGCTATGAATGATACCATTTGGAAAGCAATATAGAAGGTTTCCCATCACAACCATGAATTGGTGGTCTAAGATCATCATAGAAAATAACCATGGCTAATATGATGTACCTCCTCAGGGTTACTGCAATGGCATGGTCCTACAGAAACACCATTCATTTACATAAATCAAAGTCCTCAAGCACATTTTCATAGAAAAAACAACTACACAATAACCCCAACCATGTATGCTTGCATTTAGAACTGATATAATGTATCAAAAGAGACCCAATGCAAAAAATATAAATGCTTCAGGTAGTTCCTATTTGAAAACTTTTGCTGAAACCGAGTTTAATATGTGTCCAAAAGACAACAATATTAAAATTATCTACTACAGTGTGATATAAATGTTAAATGTTAGAAAAAATGAAAATCTAGAATCAGTAGCAAGAAGAGATGGATGTGGAAGATCCATTTAACGATTGAGAGGCTCTGCAACTTGATTTAGGGTTAGGGTTTGCAAACCTAAGTCGAACATCATTCCTCGAGTCATCTTGATTGACCCAGTGCTACAAGTGCATAGGGATCATATGACGAAACATGTGGTCATAAGAAAATTCATGGGGATATGGCCGACGGAGAGGGCGCTACATGTATGGATAAGGAGCCACTGGAAGCCAAAGGGGGGAATACACCTTCATCTGGGATCAAAGGGCTTCTTCACAGTAGTATTCACAAGCCTAGAGGATAAAGACAGAGTGTTCGAAGGAGGACCATATTTGTATGTTGTTGCAGGCCCCTACATGTGGCCATGGATGATGAAATTTGTTCCAGAACACGAGACATTTACATCAGTACTGGTATGGATCAGAGTATACTCCCTTCCTCTGGATTATTGGCTACCAGAATCTCTGAAAACAATAGGCAACAAACTGGGGCATTTTCTAAAGATCTTAGAAGCGACTCTAAAAGGAAAATACACCTCCTTCACCCAGATATGTGTGGAAATGGACTTATCTGGAGCACTTCTGGATGAGATAATTTTAGAAGTATATGATGAAGAATGGTTATAGGTGGTGGAATATGAGCACATACCATTTAGGTTCTACAAATGCCATGAGCATGGGCATCTATATAGAGACTTCCCAACAAAAAACATAGAGAGAAATGTGAAAACCACTGTGGATAAAAATCCTGAGGGTTTTACCAAGGTTGGGGGCAAAGGGAAAGGCAGAAAGAGGCCACAAAATAATATCAATGAGGAATGACAACCGAGCCACAATAGCTTTAAGATCCTAGAAGAAGAAGAAGGAAACAAAGAAACAAACTAGGAAATGGAGAACATTATCACTGAGAAGGAAAGGGATGACAGCATGGAAGATATCATAGAAACCATTATGGAGATAAATAGGGACCATGAGATGACTCCAAGTGAGGTGGGAATGGAGGACCATGAACTGCAAGAGATTCTAGATAGGGAAAATCTTGATCCAAAGAAATTTTTGGAACAAGGGACGACCAAACGAGTGGACTCCCTACCAAAAGAGGAATATGACAAGGTCTAACAACTCTTCCTATGGAGATCACAATTGAAGGGAACTAGAGTCAAAAGAAATCATGAAATCCAGGAACATAGAGGAGTCAAAATGATGGAGGAGACACAGGCACAATCTCCAAAGAACCCAGGCAGGAAAAGAGGAAGAAAAAGACAGAAGGAGTTACTGAACAAATGTGGGAAACTATTGATTAACTTAGGTAAGATGAAAGAGCTCACCAGTTACTCCTTTACAAACCTTTATTAATGAAGCTCACAACCTGGAATATTAGAGGCATAGGAAATAGAAGGAAACAAAGAAATCTCACTAATAGAATAAAAGAAGAAAAACCCGATATGGATTTTATTCAGGAGACAAATGTTCGATGGATAAGATTAGAGAATTCATAATAAATGGCTAATCAAGTATGAGTATCTAGAGGTTAAAGAAAAAACTCAAACGGGGAGGGGATTCTCACACTGTGGGATCCACAAAAATTTTGGAATCCTGGATGTTGAGGCATCTACGAACTATCTTTCTTTGGTATGTCAACCTTTAGGTGATAAGGAGATATACATGATCACGAATGTCTATGGAACTCAAAAGAAAGAAGACAAACTCAAGCTTCTCACCTCCCTTGAGGAACTAAGAGCAAGACACCCCAATATGCCCTAGATCGTTGCTGGAGATTTCAATATGATAAGATCTCTTACAGAGAAAAAAGGCGGTATTAGATAGCTAGGTAGAGACTCCATGTCATTCCATAACTTCATAATGAACATGGGGTTAGTGGACACTGAAACAATAAATGGGACCTTCACCTGGAACAGCAAGAG
The DNA here is from genome assembly GCA_000404065.3 of Pinus taeda. NCBI lineage: Eukaryota > Viridiplantae > Streptophyta > Pinopsida > Pinales > Pinaceae > Pinus > Pinus taeda. Next base: position 18,877 of record APFE030345640.1, read on the forward strand.
GGGAGGGGCTACACAAGTCGCCTCTAAACTAGATAGATTTATTATCTTAGAGGACCTCTTTCTCTTAGGCCCTACCATGAAAACTGTTATTCTTCCCTTCGGAGGTTCGGATCATTGGCTTGTACAGCTGGAAGCCACATTTATGGGTACACCAAGCAACAGACCTTTCAGGTTTGAGAATGCCTGGCTCTCTCACCCTGAATTCACCAGTAATATTGACAAATGGTCGAAAGAGGATCTAAACATTCAAGGCACTAGAATGTTCTTGCTCCAACAAAAACTTAAACATATCAAATCCAAGCTTAAAGGTTGGAACAAAAAGGAATTTGGAAATATCTTTAAAGGCAAAAGAGGAGCTAAGAAGAAACTCCAGGAGATCAATCAGATCAACATCACAGAGGGCTTTACTAAGGAGCAGAAAAAGCTAGATGATTCTTTGCTTGAAGAATGGGAAGGTCGGTGCTTACAAGAGGAGATTTTTTGGAGACAGAAGTCAAGGATACAGTGGATTAGAGAGGGAGAAAGAAACACAAAGTTCTTTCATAAATACACCATGGATCATAGGGCACACAACAGAATCACAAAGCTCAAAGACTCTCAAGGGAGAGAAATCGTCTCTCACAAAGACATGGAATCTCTCCTTGTACAACATTTCCTCAGTATTGCATAGGAGTCTTTGGAGAATAGATCCAGGTTCATCAACCATTTCACTCAGTATATCCCTCAGTTGGTTACCAGAGAAGACAACCACAATCTTAATAGGCCAATGTCAGAAGAGGAGGTCAATGAAGTGATCAACGAAATGCAAAATGGAAAATCTCCAGGCTCGGATGGGTTCAATGTAGACTTCTTCAAAGCATGCTGGAAAACAGTCAGACAGGATATCCTTGAGGTGGTGGAAGACTCAAGAAGATCCAAAAAGGTTCTGAAGGCTTTTAATGCTTCCTTCATAGCTTTGATCCCAAAACAGGAAAAATTCATGACTCCGGATGGCTTCAAACCCACAACTTTATGTAATGTGGTGTATAAAATCATTTCCAAGATGATCACCAATATACTCAAGCCCCTTTTACCAGCTCTCATCTCAAAGGAGCAAATAGGCTATGTGGAAGGAAGACAAATACTCAATAATATCATCCAAGCTCATTAGGTGGTATACTCTCTCAAAAGCAACAAATAAGTTGGTATGATCATTCAACTGGACCTAGTGAAAGCTTACAACAAGCTAAGTTGGTCTTATATAAGGGAAGTTCTAAGAGCCTATAGCTTCGATCAAAACTGGATAAGATGGGTTATGGCACTAGTTACCACGACTAGTTTCTCCATCCTGCTTAATGGCGCACCTTCAAGACTCTTCACACCCTCCAGAGGTCTCAGACAAGGGGATCCGCTCTCACCCTTCCTCTTTGTTCTCATGATGGAAGGGCTAGGTAGAGAGATTAAAATGGAAAACGTTGAAGGAAGAATCCAGGGCATCAAACTCACCTTGGATGGAGCAGAAAACACTCATCAATAATTTGTGGATGACACAATGCTACAGGGAATACCCACAGTCAGGGAAGCCATAACGATCAAACATATTTTGAATGACTTTGCTATGGCTGCTGGCACAGAGGTAAGCCTCAACAAATCATTTTTTTTTCTTTAACACTAACATTGTTATTCAAAGAAATATCACCAGCATTCTTGGGTTTCAAAGGGACCTGCTACCTTCCAAGTATCTAGGCATAACTCTCACATATAAACCTCTCAGCAAGGAAGTGTGGGATCCAATTACAAATAAACCTCAGGACACGATCAGAAAATGGACATGCAGGTCTTTAAATTTGGCGAGGCGCCTTGTGCCCACATAGGCTGTCCTGCAACCCATTCCCATGTTAATGTTCTCAACTCTTCCTACTCCTAAGGGAATTAAGCAATAGATCAGGAGCATACAAAGGGACTTTCTATGGGGCAGAGGAGAAGAGAAAAAGAAATGGGCTTTAGTAGCCTGGGACAAGATCTGCAAATCCAAGAGCCATGGTGGCTTGGGGCTTCTTGATCCTGAAACCATCAACAAAGTTTCAGGAGCTAAGCTCTGGTGGAGGTGGATCAAGGAATCGACAACTCCCTGGGCTAATCTTTGGAAACAAAAATATGCCAAGAATTGGCAGGAGAAGGATCACATGAGAATGTCAGTGCGTATTAAGGGCTCCCACATTTGGAACCTTGCCTAGGAAAATAAAAGTATTGTTCAGCAACATAGTTTCTGGGAAATTCGAGCTGGGAACCTAGCAAGATTTTGGGAGGACAATTGGCAACAGGAACCCAACTTGTATAAGGATGAATTAGTAGCTCTCAAGAATTACACATACAACAAAGGTCTACTTATGGTAAAAGACTTCTGGGACTAGGAAAGGAACAATGAAAAATGGAGAACTTGGAAGGATCTAGGCCACAGTGAAGGGAGTCCTCTGAAGGCCCAGGGAGACTCTCTTACCTAGGATCTACAGCATAGGAGGATTATGGTATCCTCCTTGCCTGACCAACTAAGATGGGGAAAGAACACCAAAGGAAACTTTAACCTCAAAGAATCTAAACAGGTAGTGATAGGATTTAACTATCTAAACCCTGATTGAGTTTGGAAGAATCTTTGGCAGAGCCCCCGCTGGATGAAAATATAGTTATTTATTTGGCTAGTTCATCAAAGGAAAATCTTAACTTGGGAGAATCTCCTGAAAAAAGGCTTCACTGGACCATCCAACTATTACCTTTGTGGCTCACAAGAGGAGATGATGGATCACCTTCTCAACCTCTGCCCTTTCACCTCCATCGTGTGGGAATGGGTGGCCTCAATCTTCAGGCACACTGATAGGGACAGAATCAGCATCTCCAACACTTTGAAGAATTGGAGGAAAAACTTCTCAGGGAATGAAATCATTAATAAAACCTGGACTCTGGTTCCAGGATTTGTCATCTAGAATGTTTGGAAAGAGTGCAATAGTTGGATATTCAAGAACAAAGCAAGCAAGCCCCAGCACATAATTGACCAAATTTTAAGGTGGCTCAAAGATACAATCAGAAGCTTGTTGAGGACACTTCCTAAGGACCCTCCTCTACCCCAAGATGTGAGTATTCTACTACATTTGGGTCTCCAGTCTATAGGCCCACAAGGCATAATCAAGGGTGTGATCCAAATAAATGCAGATATAAATATTTGGAAGCCTCCTCCACATGGTTTTTTAAAGGTCAATATAGACGGAGCATCTAAGGGAAACCCAGGGTTAGCTGGTTTTGGGGGTGTTATAAGAGATGAACAAGGTCAAATAAAGAAGATCTTTCATGGCCACTTGGGAAAGGCCACTAATAACATGGTGGAACTCATGGCCCTAGAGCAATGCTTGGAAATCTTGGTGGATTCAAATTCACATAATGTCATCATTGAAGTAGATTTGGAAGTGATTATTAGAGCGGCCAAGAAAATATGCAATGGTACATCACCGGATAAAGTGTCGAAACACTGGAGGCTATCGCAGGTCTTTCACCGAATCTACACCCACCTGCAAACCTTAAAAACTATAAGCTTTGTCCATGTGAAAATAAAATCCAACATGTTAGCTAATCGTTTGGCAAATAAAGGAGTGATTAATAAGGAAAGGGACACTCGACATGTTTGGGAAATGTTATCCCAAGGAAAATTGTTAGAGAATTGTCTCTGTTAGGCTAGCGAAGATAGGGAGCAATGGATTGACAAGATGGATCGAAGAGGATCAGGAGATAGGCGGGAGGCTAGGGAATCCTAAACTGTTTACCTGTTGTTTGGCAGCAGTTCGAGGATTGTATTGGCATTAGTATTCCATTGGATTTGAGTGGAAGGTTGAGATCAGCGGAGAAAACCAAGGATGCATTGGTGTGAGGACTAATTCTGGAAGTGCTGCAGGTTTGATCAACCATCTATCACTTTGTGGATCGATGGCGACACATTGATTAATGAAATATTGGTATATATGAGTGTCTGTGTGTTAAACAGAGTATGACAGAGAAACTGGGGCTTAAGCGTAAATCCATCGATAAGCAGAAGATCAACAGCGTGGGGAGGAAGGATTGAGAACCGTCTAATCGGTGAGATCGACGGTCATTGCTTGGCGGAAGAGTGCGCAAGTTAATTCACGTGGAAATGGTTTCTTGAACTACAAGTGGTATTTCGGGTGGGGTCTAAGTGGTAACTGGTATTTCGAGGAAGGCCTCTGATTCCACTCTTCAAGCGACACGTAGCAACGAGGAGGAGAGAGGAAACTGCTTTTTGGGAAGTTAATCCTCATGCTACTTGTCCACCCGAAATCAGTGTGGACTATTGGATCCACGAAGGGTAGATCAACGGTGGATTTTCGGTCATGCAAGTGGTTGTTCGATGATTCGACGATAGTTGTTGGATCATTGAAAGAGCTAGACAACATATTTCAGGCCGATCAGAGATCGGTGTTCGGTGAGTGTAGTGGGAGGGTGTTGGACCGAAAGTGCGAACCTACCATTTTTTATGGTCGCGGATGTAATATTTTTGAAGTCCGACCTTATGGGTTGTGGGATGGGTTTTTGTGTATTTCCTGTGTAATCCATATTTTCCGATAGTGTGAATGGTTCCAAGTTTTAAAGGTTTAAAGCCAATAACGCTTCTGATAGGTTATGTGGACCATTTTTTGGTAAACGAAAGGAATTTTCGTTTACCCTGTAACATAGGTAATGTACTTGTTCGGTTAATAAAAAGCTCCATTCTTACTTGACCAAAAAAAAGAAAATCTAGAATCTGTAAAATATCACAGGAAATAAATTCTTAAATTCCTAAGCAACCTAGAGAATGGGGAAAAACACTACAAAGGAGAATCATTAAAAGAATTGATATTATAAAGAAAAGTAAAGATAAAAATCGACTTATAGTCAAATTGGGTGTGGATGTATCTCAAGAGGATAAGAGTTGTAGAATTGAGGCTTCTGTGATCCATCATAGTTATAATATATTATTAATCTTAATATTATAAAAATAATAATAATATTAAATTTAATATAATTTTGACCTGGGTCCTAGAGTCCAAATTAGCCGTTATTTAGTCGTTGGAGTCTCTGCTCAGTCTATTTAACATGCTAAGCCGGATGTGTTTCTTCAACTTGTCCTGACGATGAACCACACTAGTTGGTTTGAAACGCGTCGACAAAGGTCTTTTTTATGTGATTTACGCCGAAGCTCTTCTTATAAGGATAAGAGTTGTTATCCTCCCCGTTCCGGGTTCAATTCCCACTTTGTGATGTGGCATACTTTCTCTCTTCGTGAGTCATGAGAGAGAGAGAGAGCAGAGAATTGTTAATTATTTCCTTCAACACTAAAGATTCCGGTTCAATCTTGGTACCAACCCCGAAATGTGGGAAAATACAAGGTCACCCGATGGGATTCGCAGGGAAATGCAAAACCAACCCAAAAAAAAAGTAGTCAAGCACTATAAAGAGGCAACATTGACAACTAGGCAAAATTAATATAAGAAAAAGTAAGGAAAATACACTTAGAAGGATTCAATGTTGACATCAATAATATAACAAGTCAATTTATAAAATATTTAAAAATATAAATATAAATAAATATCAACACAAATATTTGCTTAGTTAAGTTTTTTTTAAAAGAAGTCAACTTCGATATGGGTCTGCAATAAACAAAAGAATTAGGTGACAACTATCCCTTTAGAATTAAAAAAAACAAAAATTAAAAAATAAAAGACAAGAATGCTTGTCAGTTGGCATATTGATGTACCACATTCCCTAGTTTAGGTACTATTTATATGCTCCTCACCAACTCCTCCCTAATACGTAGGAGATAGCTAGGATTATCAGAGAGGATATTTATAGGCAATATATCTTGGTCACTTGGATTTCCCCTCTGAAGGGGTTGCAGCCCAATATGTCATTTTATGCACTCTCCAATAATTTTGTAGTTCTATATAGATTATACAACAAAGGATATACCTTGTGTACATTGTGGAAATCTCATTTCTACTTGCATGCTTGGTCTCCTTTTCAAGTTTCATTTCTTGTATGTATTTCTATTGCTGTTGTGTTGATACCATCCTTGAAGTTAATATGGAATGTCGGAAAATTGTTACATTTATTCGCATGATAATCGTCCTTGTCTTGTTCATCATCCACTTTTCTTACTTTTGTTGTCTAGCATAGATAATTCTAATCTAGTGTCATCTATGGACATTGATATTATATATTTTTTTATATTTTGTCAACTTGTATCATAAGCCCATTTGTGATCTTAATATGGCCATACAAACTTGAAACATCCATAATGGTTATTATGATTTCTTTCTTATTTCTTTTCAATTTCCTTTAATGGCCCAAGCATATTTGTCATCTTGATATGAACATAGAAACTTAAAATATAAGCACCTAATCTGAAAACTAAGCTCACTAACTAGCTTACTCCTTTCATAAAAGGAATCATATTTCTTGAAGCAAATCCAATGCACATTCTAAGGCGGAGGATACATTTTCTACATATGTGCACCCAAATAGGAAACTGACATACCATAATAACTACTATTATGTCCAGTTAATCGTTGAAAAGCTGCAATGGTTGTATTTTCTTAATCTCCTACTCTAAACTCAAAATCTACATTTGTGGAAGCTTTACATGAATAGTCACTAGGTAGGCTTGCAAGCTTCCTTGTTTTCCTCTTCTTTCTCCTTTCCTTTGTCAACTTGTTAAGAGGATCATTGGTAGAAAACGATTTTGATGTTATGACTTTCATTTCTACTAGAGTATTTATGCACATTTGAGTCCTTAGAAATCACAATCAGTGTATTACTTCTGCTGGTGTCCTAACTTCTAACATTTATTATTTCTAATCCACTAAGACAATCGAAAATTCATATGCTAATAATAACAAGGGCTAAAGTAAGACTTTCATGTCCTTTTTGTCAAAAAAATTGTCCATCTGAGGTTGTATATTTCCTTTGTGTGTCAACAAAAAGCTCATTTTTTTAGCTTCTCTGTCAATGGGTTAAATTCTAGGAAGTGGTTGTTATCTGACACTACACACATTGATCCCTACAAAGGGGATGATATCTAAAAAAGCACACAATTTAGTCAACTACAATTTCAAGAAGTGAAATAGTCGGCTAGCTTGTTGGTTCCCTTAACAATGTAGTTGCTATTTTATAGATTGTGACTATGTGGTCCCAAGTTTGCAGGTTTTGACATTGACTAAGGCCTTAACATTGACCAAGGTTCTTGTTAGTATTATGTTTAATATATAGGTTTCTCTCAGGAATCCAAGTTCTAAGGTTTGTGTTGCTATGCTTGTCTCAATATCCAAGTCAACTCGTGGTCAAGGCTTTTTCTTTTTCAAAGGATGAAATGGCCCTTCATATGGAATCATAGCATGATTTCCTACATAAGGTGCCAAATCACCATTTTCATTAGATGGAACCATTTCCAGACCTTGATTAATGTTGTCCTAATGTTTTTTTCATCAATTTCAAGATCTTTGAGTCTCTATACCTTGAGGGAAATGTGGTGTTTCTTCTTTTAGATTTCCTATTTTCTATTGTTAATTTTCATATTGATGTACCACATACCCTAGTTTAAGTACTCTTTATATGCTCCTCGCCAAGTCCTTCTTAATACATAGGAGATATCTAGGATTATTAGAGAAGATATTTATAAGCAATATATCTTTGTCACTTGGATTGCCCCTGCCAAGAAGGTTGCAGCCAAAGATGTCATTTTATGCACTCTGCAACAATTTTGTAGTTCTATATAGATGATACGACAAAGAGTATACCTTTTGTACATTGTGGAAATCTCCTTTATACTTGCATGCTTTCTCTCCTTTTCAGATTTCATTTCTTGTATGTGTTTTTATTGTTGGTGTGTTGATACCATCCTTGAAGTTAATATGGAATGAAAGAAAATTGTTACATCTATTATCATGATAATCATCCTTGTCTTGCTCAATCAACTACTTTTCTTACTATTGTTGTCTAGCATAGATAAGTCTAATCTAGTGTCATCTATGTACATTGATATTATATATTTTTTATATTTTGTCAACTTGTATCATAAGCCTAGTTTTGATCTTAATATGGCCATACAAAATTGAAACATCCATAATGGTTATGATGATTTATTTCTTATTTCTTTTCAATTTTCTTGAATGGTGAAAGTAGTGCATTTTTTGGTTTGTTAGATGTACAAAGCAAAAGGAAATTTGAATGTGAACATACCTTCAAGAAATATTGTGTACCTTGTATCTGTGGTAGGAATAAGTTGCTTCATTTCCATATATCTTTTCTACGGTGAATTTCAAGTACCATTTGTCAAGGCATGAAGAAGATAAGTGACATATTTTGTGATGCTAAGGAATATGCAGTGGTTTTTTAAGGATTTTTGCATGGTATAGGGGCCAAAGATCCAACGCCCTACTCCTTCATGAGATGCTTCAACACTAGAAGAAATGTTGTGGCCGCCTTCGTTTTGAATTTTGAAAGATTTTGAGGATATGAAGAAGACAAAATAGGTGGCGGAAGCAATGCTCAAGTTGCGAAGAAGAAAACCTGGAAGGGAAACTGGAATAGGCAGTTGCGGGACAGTTGTGGCAAGGTGTTAGCAGAAATCAGGGGTAGCCGAGAGTACAAGGCGGATGAGAGGCAGTCGAGGAAAGAGACAGCCGAATAGAATTGGCAGTGCAAACAATAGAAGAGAATACAAAAGGAGGAGACTGCAAGGAGAGAAGGATTGAATATTTTTGGGTTTGAATACGAGTAGCGAGGAGGGTGCGAGCTACGAGAGTATCTGACTTGAAGGCCAGAGCAATAGCAAGAAATCCAGAGTTGAAGTCTATTAGGATTCGTGATATTCTATAAGCTTGGTATTTTATGTATTTATCTATGGATGGGGAAGAATGTATAATGTATTAAACCTTTTTTTGGATTAATATAAATGATAAATCAGACTAGTTTACTTGGTACTATATGTGTATTTGGTTATGATTCATGGACCCACTAAATTTTTTTAATATGTTGCGAGTCTATTCTCATGTTAGATTGATCATCATGTTGATATGTTGTTAGATTGAATATATGCATTAGGCCACATATAGCATAATGATTAAGATATCCTTGACATTATACTAAACCCTTCTTAGTTTCGGTTGCGGAATGCCTCAAGTGAGACTCCTTATCCCTCGGGGTAAGGTGAAAATGTCATCATTTTCCTAGACTACAACGAATCATTGTTGGCCCCTTGCGCCTGAACCCAGGGTCTTTCCTTGATGATTTTTTTGTGCCAACAAACGGTTTCATTGCCAAGACCTAAAGTTATAAGAATCGGTTTGGAATATGGTGTCGAGGATATTTAAGAAATATATTGGTGGGATAAAAGAGTAGACCAGTTTATATCAGAACAAGCTATTCATCGGGGTCAACCTATTGCCAAAGTCAGTAAAGAGATTTTATACTCTGAGGTTGTGAGTGACCAATATGAGATCTTCTGGTGTAAGTTCTTAGAGGACTTATATAATTGGTTAAGGAGGCTAAAAGTGCAAGGTCGACCAAAAGGAACGACACCTGCCCGTCACAATTGGGATCCCATAGACCTTGCATCACTTTGACACTTGGATATCAATCTGACAATGGCAGTAGATTTTTGGGTGCAGACTACAGTAGATGGATACATAGTCGAGTTCACAGCAGAGAACTATCAGTCCTTTTCAAGGGCGGAAGCAGTGTTCAAGTCAGCATTAAGAGGGAAGTTGATGAGGGAAGCTTCATTGTGGATTAAGATGTTCATGGTGGAAGAAGGGTTGTTACCTTTACCTACAACAACCATGGTAGCATAAAACCTCAGTATTGGGGAAAGGGCCTAAGGGGAGGATGCTACTGGTTGGGGAATGTAGATGCTGTTGAAGGAATGGATGTAGAAGGATTGCGAAAGGCTAGGGATATTAGAGTGCAAAGGAGAGCGCTACTAGTTGAAAAGTAGCAGGAAAGCCAGAGTTGAAGTCTATCAGGATTCGTGATGTTCTATAAGTTTGGTATTTTATGTATTTGTCTATGGCCAAGGCCGAATGTATAATGTACTGAAGCTTCTGTTGGATTAATATAAATGAGAAATCATACTGGTTACTTGGTATTATGTGTGTATTTGGTTATGATTCATGGACACACTAAATTTTTTTAATATGTTGCAAGTCTATTCTCATGATAGATTGATCATCATGTTGATAACATAGTTACCGATCAAACGAGAAAGTGAACGGGTACCCATTTTTTGGAGGTAGCAAAAAATCACCCGATTTTGAAAAGTGGTGATGCCAAAATAAACCTTTTTTTTTTAGCATATTTTTAGCACTTTAAATTTTCTTTTGTATTAAGTATGAACATTTTTTTTTTATGCTAGTGATTTTCATGCTTATTTTGAAAAGTTTTGATGCAGCATCAACCCCTTTTTTTTAGAGGGTTGATTTTTGACACTTTAAATTTTCTAATGTCTTCTTCTTCCCGTAAGATTTTTTTTTAAGTGTATTTCTTCTGTTTTCATTTTTCTTTTCAATTTTCTTTGTAATGAAATTTTCATTTTTTCACAGAGTTAAAAAAATAAAAATAATGGTCAATATTTTAAAGTTACTATTTTCCATATGTTTATGCAGTGTTAATTAATATTTCAATGGACATCAAATAATTGTCACTAAAACACACTAATTTTAAACATTTCAAAAAAAACACACATTTTTAATATAAATATAATGAAAAATATACACATTTTTAGAATTTTTGTCAAAAATGACATGTCAAATAAATGATTTTTATGGGAAAATCCTAATAGAAAAACTTAAAAAAATAGCATTTTTAATGAATTTTATGGTTAAAATAATAGTAATCACGGTTTTTACAAAAAAAAAAAAAAAAAAATAATAATAATATTCGCATAAAAATTACAGTGAAAATTAGATAATACAAATATTGAACATATAACAACAATAATCAAATGTTCATTCTTCTCATAAAATCTCAAAGTCAAAACATTACAAATAAAACTAATGAACATCTCTCAATATTGGGTTTGATTTGCAATCATAACTTAAATGTCATCAACAATACCATATAATCCATGTTCATTGTCTTCTGCAGCTTCATTATTTTCTTCTTCAACAATATTTCTTGCTTGAGTTTCCTCATTTTCCTCATCTACTGGATCTTCCATGTCTACAAAGCTCCCAAAGTGTCATTTTCCAATCATTCCATATAGTGGTGGTTGTGGTTCCTTTGCCTTTTTTGCCACACGTGATTCATTAAAATATCATTTCCTCAAACCAACGTCTTGCATTTCATCTGGACGAAATTGAAGAGCATTAATTCTTTGTTGAATAAAATTGCATTGTAGAGGGTCTCTTTCAATTGCAATGGAATTTCTTCATTTTTGTAGGCAACATGATAGTGTTGTACCTAATCATTAAGCATAAAAAAATAAGTAAGTAAATTAGTATAAACACATAAAAACAAAATAATAAAATATTAAAATTCAATTTTATATAATAAAACTTATGTGAACCTGAAAATAAATCCAAAACCCAATCTGCTTCATTTGAACATAAATCTATAAGATAGGTAATCAATGTTTGTGGTTTTTTGATAAATGTTAACTATCTCCCCTTTTGCATCTTTATCCTCATATGTTAACACTTTTTACGACAACGTCATGAACCAATACTTGGTTCAGTAGAATGGACTTATAGTTATCATCTTTTTCCCAACATTCAACATGGATTAACTCACAATGACTTGTAATTGGCTAATATCTGGAAGAAATAAGATTTGACTTTTGCCTGTAACACGACATAGTAAAAGTTCAATCCACTTGTACATGCAAAAGAATTGCATTAATCAAACATACAATTTCAATGTCTTACCATGTAAGTTGCATCCTTGAGTTTGATTTTCCCTTGAAGCTTGTTAATAACATTGCAAATTGTGTATATCCCCAAGGGTTAGTTCAGTTGGTCAAAATCAGTGCCTCACCAATAGGGAGGTCACGGGGTCCATTCTACCCAGAGCCCTTGGGGTTAGGCCTTGCTAGTGGGCCATGGGGCTAGATTCCCTTCAAGGTTGATCAGCCCAGATTTTTCCGTGGACATAGCAATCACCCATTGACCAAGGTGTCCGTGAACCACAGCAAAAAAAAAAAAAAAAAAAACCAATGCTAATTGTGTGCCTAAATGAAATGTCACAAATCTCCAAAGTGGTGATGTTGTGACTTCTTAAAAGCCCGTAACCACTTTATTAAAAGCTTGATAAGTGTAAGGCTCACTATCATATTCAATGTTTGGGAAATTGAAACCATGAGGAATGTTTGCAATAACCATGGCATATTCCCTTTTAGGTATGAGTTTTGCAATGTCTTCACAGTCACCTTGTATTATTTGATATTGGATAGTCACCAAATCATTCCAAATGAAATGAATAAGAGTAGGATCAAGTTCAACATTCCTAAGATGTTGCTTTCTCAGCCTTTCCAACTTAATTTTTTCAATGAAACTTCTGAAAGTATTTGGTACTCCATTCTCATCCTTCTTCGACATCTTTAATGAAATAAATAAATATAAGTATAAGTAATATAATAAAATAAAAAAATTATATGAATAAAATGAATGTAAAAATCAATATACCTTTTTGAAAGCAAGATAAAAATCTTTAAGTGTTGCTGTAGAACTTGTTTCTGAGTAGTTGAGTACAACATCATTCCAACTCTCTTCATTCAACATTTTAACCATATGTTCTTGTATTTTCACATAAATCTTATAACTGAATAAATAAAGTAAAAATTGTTAATATAATGATATGTATAACAAATAATACCAACAACAATATGTTATATTTAAAAGAAAATTATAATCTAAGAAAAAGTAAAAGTAATTGAACAAACTTACTTTTGAAATTTCGAGCACATTCCTCCAATGCCAATTCACCTGACTTCACACGATATAATATTGATTTGACTAGTTTTTCATCTTTCACACCTTGCATTGTTCTCCAAGGTGTGATAGTCATATCATCTAGAAGTTGCTTCATTTCAGGACCTATCTTACTATTGGTACATATTATGGGTTTAGACCTTTTAACCTTCTGATTTTTTCCGCTAATATTCTCCCACAATTCGAAAATGTCATCAATCAATTCCCATATCTCCCCTATTCTAAATGCCAAATCGAAAATGTTATCTATGTCTCTAAATAGTTCTGAATTTACTTTGCCACCTTTTGACTGGATTCTATCCTCAATTTGATAACCTATTTCCATACAACATTCCTTCCAAAGGCTTAAACTAACATTAAGCTTATCCCCACCACATTTTTCTAAAAATTCATTATGAATAAATCTAACCCTTTGAACAAAAGTCATAGAAATTTTATACTCATTAACTTCATTATGATCCCATGCCAATAACTTTGCCTACATTTCTATTAAACCAGCATAAATGATGCATTTCACTGTTTCAAAAAGATAGTTTCCAGGATATTCCTCGATCAATTGTATTTTGGCCTCTGCTAAATGGTTCCCTCCAATTACATAATATTTGTAGTCAAAACATCGTGTCCTATCAAATGCCTCCTTATTGGGAACTTGATTTGGATCAACAAGAATCACATAAGGCACCACATGTGAATATGGATTGTACATGAACAATGTTTTCAAATTATGGACATGCAAGTGATGTGCGTTTCTAATTTGATATTGAGATTGTCCTTCATCTCACCTATAGAATTGGGTGACATTAAGCTCAAATATTTTTCCACCATTAATTAATTTATTCTTCCTCATGTGATTCCAAATGGCATTTTGTTTTTTTTCATAATGCCATCCTCTAAATCAGTACCTGGTGTTATGGTTTCTTTGTTGCCTATAGAACTTTCACTTTGTTCTTCACTGTTGCTTGTGATTTTAACAAATTCGCCAATTTTTAATTTCTTCTTCTTCCTAGTTGACATTTATTCTTCTATAGAAATAATCTCCTCATCATCAAGTGGAAGAGCGACATCCATGGGCATTTTTCTTTTCAGTGTTTTATCTCTTTTCTCCTTTTCAAGAATAGTTCTAACCTCCTCACTAATGGAAACATATTTTCGAGCTTCAGCATGAGCTGCAACTACCACATCTTCAAAAGAAACATGTTTACCTTTGTTAGATTGACCCACCATATGGATTCTTTGTTGATCCCCTGCATGTACCATTGTAGTGTTATGGATTGTTGATCTTTGCCTCATTTTCTTTTCTTGTTCTGACTCTATATGGAAATTGCTGATGACATTCAAAATATTTGGTTCCATATAATAAATACCCTCCAGCATCATTGAAAGACTCTTAGCAAAATCCTATCAAAGAAAATAAAATATGTCAATGATCAATCATTTATAAACAATTTAATGATCATTACAATAATACATTATACATAAATATAAATAAGCATACTTACAATGTTATTTGAAATGTTAGATGAGATTTATTCACACAATGGTGTAGATTCTTGATATCTAACCTTTTCATATGACTTGGGCAATTTTGTAAGAACATAAATAGTGTTTGAATTCAGCACCAAACATATGTCTCATACTCTACCTATCACCTCATACAGTTCACCCAAATAAATCATACCACAGTATAGATAGAGATGTATAGTATCATCAGATTCAACATCTTGAATATGCCGTGTAAACTCTATTTTATTTATTTCTCGTGAATTCATACATTCAGAAACAATCTTTGGTGCATTTGATGGGCCAGTTGGTCGACTTTTACTTCGGGTATGTTCGACAATCTTCAAAACATGTCCACTTGCAACTTTAGATGATGAAATTGTTGCCTTTGTTCTAGACATATTCACAGAGACCTTCCTTGATGCCAT
>APFE030345640.1:34569-62706 GCA_000404065.3 Pinus taeda
ATTTGTATCCCTTCCAGTTTATTTAATAATGTATTCAAAATTAATATGTTTTGGCAATGTTTATGACGATTTGTGATCAATTATCTAAGCTGCATGTATGTTCCATGAGTATTTTCTAGTAGCCAAGGATGATAATGAGTTATGATGTGCTAACTAACCATTATGTAGCCCACAAACATTTTGGCATTTTGTCTTCTAGTGTTAGGGCTTTGGATCTCTCGAGTTCTTTATTTATACTAAAAGGTCATTCTTTCAACCTCTTGTCATAACTTTTATGCATGCATGTAGTTTCCATCTATCTCTCTCTTCAGAGATAGTTACCACCATTCTAGCGAGTTTGTGTTCTACAACGTTTAATTATTTTGTTTATTAATAGAAGTTGGGTAATCACTATATTACTATGCTCTTTGCTAGATTTCTCTATGTGTGTTTCATTTCCTTTCCTACATTTCATTACATACCTTGTACAACTTGGATCAATGGTATGAGATTATATGGTCCTCATTTTTTCTCGATGCATGTCTCTGACGAGTTCAAGGTAGAGAGAGAGTTGGGTCTCGAGCTAGTTTCACTTGGGAACAATCACTTTCACCAATCCAAGTAGCCTTCAATGATGGAAGAAAAGAGAGATGACAGAGTAGGAGATCCTATCAAGTTGTTGCTTGAGTAATCAATAATGTGATAAAGATATGAGATAATGGACAATTTTCCTAGATCCTTCGATGACTTCCAACAACTACCAAGACACCTTCAAATAGTGGTAATTTTAGAGGCGCAACACCCTTCAAGGTACAAGATAACTTTGATATCCGCTTATTTGAAGGTGAAATATATATAGATGCTTTGGATAAATGGTAAAATCTATTAGAGGGCTATTACTTTGTCCATATTTTTTCCAACAATGAAAATATTACCTTTGCACTACTAAAATCCCTTCCTAATGTCAAACATTGGTGGGAATGTTACTAGGAGAGACACAATGGATATGAGTCTATGATATTCAAGGTTAGACCAACTTGAAAAGCTTTTGTTAATTCCATTTAAGGAGGAATTATACCCTAAAGGGGAACCACGATGACCAGTACATGAGGTGGACAACTTTGCAACGGGAGAGAGACTAGATGGTTCCAAAGTGCACTAATATTTTCTTGTGGTCAAAGCTAGGTATCGTAGAGTATGAGTGGTACCTAGTTTTGAAGTACCATATTGGTGTGCACATGTATATCTAAATAGAGATGGATTTCTAGGAAATATCCTTACTAGGAGTAGCTTGTAGATATGATGTTAAAATTGAGCATAAATTGAAGTAGAGGAATAAATGGGAGTTCGAATTCTACAAATCCATCGCAACATAATCCTAGAAAAGGTGGCCTAAACTCCCTAAACAAGGGACAAAGAAAGGAGAGCCAACCTTAATACAACCAAACCAAGTCACAAGCAAACAAAGGTAATGGGAAGTCGAAAAAGGACATTGGAAAATTGTGTGAGTTCCACAAAACACCTTGACACAACACTAACGAGCATCACTTGAAACAATCATTGTTGGTAGAGTTTAAAGAAAAAGAAATAGACTATAGCTTTAATTTTGATATAGAATAGGATGAAAAAAAGGAGAATCATAAATGTAGAACCCAATCCTATGATCACAACCACAGATATCCAACCATAAGAGCCAAATGAGCCTAAAGAGGGGGGGTGCCTCTTCCATTCACAAATGTGGGTGAAGGAGACCCCACTACATTTCATCGTTGATAGTGGGAGAAAGAAGAACATTATCTCTCTCAAGGTCATTAAGAGATTAAAGCTAGTGAAGTGACGCACCTCCCAACCATACACCCTTAGTTGGTTGAGCAATGGAAAATATATTTGTGTCAGCCAAAAATGTTATTTGTCATATGAGATCAATCCCTTTAAGGATGAGGTACTATGTCATGTGGCCCCACTCAAAGTTTGTGATGTTCTTTTAGAATGAACTTATATGTGTGTATTCCTTATTGCTTGTGAACCTCATCCCTATAGTGTTATTGTTAATCTAGGAGGTTATCTCTATAGGGTACCATAAGTAGTTTCGACTATTGTAATTGTTGGCATTATGATGCATGTGTTTTCCTTGATGGAAACCCACTTATAACAAAATTTACATGCCAGTTCAAAGGTGACAGAATGAATACAACATAATACCAGAATGAATATAGATGTGACAGAATGCATGACAATTTAGAGGAATTAGTTAAGAGGAATGATAAAGTTGGAAGTTCAAGAACTATACGTGGGTTCTGTTAAGCCAAGTGACGTATGCACACGAGTTCAATGAAGAAAATTAGCGTATGGTTTTTGTACCATGGTATTATAAATACCAAGGGTCCTTACCATGGTATTGGCCCATAGTAATGAGCGTGACAACGAATATTGATCTCATCAAAGATTACCACTGGAACTAATGTTTTTTTGACTTGTGGTATTGGATGAGGGTTAAACTATATGAAGAAGTGAAGATCAAAGGGCTAAGTGTGCAAGTGAAAGATTTTTTTGATGAATACTTCAATCTAAAGTATATTTGCATTGTAAGGGCCATAATTGTCACATTGATCTGAAATAATTATGCATCGATGAATACAATGATGGACTAGGATCATGAGACTTGAAATGACTGTTCATTGTATGAACTGTTCAAGGATTGACTGGATCTAAGTACTGACGCATGTTTTTATATTTGATTATTATGATTTGGGTCTTTATGAAGTTATGAAGAGTAGCGCAATTTTAGGTCAAAATTTGCAGATCTATACACTAGTTAGTTTAAGGAAAAGTGTGTATACACGTGAGTTCACTTCTATAAAGTTGCGTATATAAAGTAAGGAGTTTGTGTTCATAAATGAATAATAAACCTAATCAGTGTTGATGTTTCGCTATTTTCTGTCAATTATGTCCTCACGTTGATCTGGGTTGAGTGATAATGTATGAAGTAGATTTGATTGAATGATGAAGTTGGATTCGGGTATTAATTGATTGATGAATGTTAAGATTACTTGCTGATTGTGATTGAAGATCAGAGACAGTTTTGTGATTGGTTCAAAGTGTTGTAGTAGTTCTAAGTGTGATTCAGTGTTCTTTTCAGAAATTGCAGCTATCAAATTTTCAGTTTTCAGTATATTAAGATCTATACATAGGTTTCTCTCCAGAAAAGCGTGTATGCACAGAGGTTGCCTTAAGTGAAGTAGCGTATGCATTTTGGAAAATGAATGATCAGGGTTGCAGTTAATTCTGTGTGGTGATGCAACAATCTAAGTTTATTTTTGTGTATTGGTTACAGTGATCTCACTATTCCAGTTGATTGGTTAAGTTTTGATTATGTATTAGTTGTTTGGGTTTCAGTGATTGGTTGATTCTGTGTGTCATAGGTTGATGATTGTTTTACAATGATGATTGAGCATTAGTGTTGATATTGGATCCAGTCAAAAAATTTGATGAAACGTGGTCCATGGATGTTGCTGAGGGTTGGAGCCTTCAGTGAGGAAATCGAAGCTTCCTGTGAGTAGTAGCTAGTGATCAGATTAGGGGGTTAGAGATCCCTTTCAGTAAAAGTTGGAGAACGAGTGAAGGTTGTATCCTTTAGCAGGTGGGTGCCTGCATACTGGTATGAGTTTGCACCAGCACAAGAATGTAAGAAGTTTTTAATATTAATAAGTTTGTAAGACTAAGACGACAATAGCGGTGGTTTTCTCCCACATTGGGTTTCCACCTTAAATCCTGGTGTTCATGTGTGTTTACTTATGTGTGATACTTTATTTTTTTCTTATTGCACTTGTTTACTGCTTATCAAATACCTGATAAATCTCTTACATTCTGGTTCAAAGTTTAACAAATAAAGAATTAGTTGTTTTACAAAGTTTACTGGGAATAAGCTAGTTTCTTTTACAACATTCATGTATATACACTAGTTGGGTTCAGTCAAGTCGCTTATACATTTCAAAAGAGAAAAATTATTATTGTGAGTTTTAAAACACTGATTCACGCGCCCCCCCCTCCCAGTATTTTTTCCCAATAATTGGTTTTGGAGCAGGTCCTTCAAAATAAGCTTGATCGCTTGAAGGAAGATCTCGCAAGATGAGCAATCAGGACGGATCGACATCTATCAGGCCACCACTTTTCAATAGAAATAATTTTATATATTGGAAGATAAGAACCAGATCTTATATTCAGTCTCTTGGGGAAGATGTTTGGGCAATTGTGAAAGGAGGTTACCAATATCCATCTGCAGTTCCCACATATACAGTAGAAAAGAATACGTATGAAACCAATGCCAAAGCCGTTAATGCTTTATTGGAAAGTCTGATAGAATCATAATTTATCAAAGTTATGCAGCTAAACACATCAAAAGAAATATGGGACAGAATCATTCAAAGTTATGAAGGCAATACCAAGGTAAAAAGTGTTAAGCTCTAAGCTCTCAGAATTCAATATGAAAATCTCAAAATGCATAATGATGAAAGTATTTCCAGATTCTTTCTATGTATGGATGAGATTGTAAATCACATGAAAAATGTGGGGTGAAGAAATAAAGGACACTATTTTAGTAGAGAAAGTCTCAAGATCTCTAACTCCTAAATTCGAGTCAAAAGTGTCTGCCATTGAAGAGAAGCAGGATATGCAGACTCTTATTGTTGTTCAACTTCATGGGATCCTGATTGCTTTTGAAATGAGGAAAGGAGGTCCATCAAAAGTCAAAGAAGCCACATTTAAAGCATATGCAAAAGGAAAATAAAAGGAGGAACACAAGGAATCAAGATACATATCAGAAGAAGATGAGGTGAACTTTGTAAAGAAACTTCAACTGGGCACTGAAAGGTTCAGAGGTAAGCTTCCCTTCAAATGTTTTTCTTGTGGTAGAGTTGGTCATTATGCCGCTAAATGTCCTCATAAAGACAAAAATGACAAAGGGAAGGATTCTGCAAAAATTAATAGGAGATATTTTGAAAATAGAAGAAGTTTTTATACTCATGAAGATAGTAATGGCTTGTCAAATAGTGAAGAAGGTGAATCTGATCAAGATCTTAAATTACTCATGGATTTTGAGAAAAATACTAATGAGTCTAATGATACATTTGTGGATGCATTAGAAGAAAATGATTTCTTTCAAGAAATTACTCAACTCAAAATTTGCTTGGAAGAAAAAAAAGTAGTCATAAATACTTTGAAGCATCAACTCATAGAAAAAGAAAAACATAATGAGAAATTAGAATGTGAAGTAGTAACTCTAAGAAAGGAACTTAAGAAAATAAAAACTCTGAATCTTAGATTTGCTAAAGGATCTGAAACCTTAGATGAAATTATCAAGGTACAATTCTCTCCTCTTATGAAGACAGGTCTTGGATACACTGGAGAAACATCTCAACCAGAAAAGTCTTCATCCACCACTGGAAGTTATCTAAATGCAACAAAAACTAGTGCACAATGCTTTAGTAATACAACAAAAATTAGTCAGCAAAGCTTCAGTAATGCAGCAAAACCCAGCCATCAAAACTACAATCCTCAGCAAAAGAATAAAGGCATTCCACAGGTAAATCATGTTCACTCCAATCCAAGGATGAACAACAATAGAAGCTCTAGTCAAAAGGTAAACAACACCAGAAGATTCTATGGTCACAAAAATTTCTTCTTTAATGGACAATGTTTCTCATGACATAATTTTGGTCATAAGGCTGCTCAATGTGTTGCATACAAAACTATCATGACTAGAGATGCAAGGAAATAAAGGAATGAGACAGGAGTAAAGAAAAACTCATATAATATCTTCTCACCTATTATAGATGAAATTGAATGCTCAGTTTGCAATAACTTTGGTCATGAAGAATCTAAATGTAGGAGCAAATTACATCCAACATCTCAAAACAGGCAACTATCAACAAATTCCAAGGTATGGAAAAGGAAGGAGGTACAATCTGAAGGTTATGGCATAGCATTGTTTGCATAAGGACAATAAAATAAATTGTACATTGATAGCAGATGCTCAAAACACATGATAGGTGGTAGAGATAAACTTATTTCATACAATGCTTTAGAGAAAGAAAAGAATGTCACTTTTGGAAATGACCCACCTGTTGTCATTAAGGGTAAAGGTTTTGTTTTTCTAAAAGAAAAAATTAAAGTTGGTAATGTTATGTATGTTGATGGATTAAAGCAGAACTTGTTGAGTGTTAGCCAAATGTGTGATAAAGGAAATGAGGTGGTATTCTGATCACAAGAATGTGTGGTTCATGAACTTGACATAAGAAATACCATAATAAAAGGAACAAGAACCCTGAGCAATCTATATATATTGAAAGGTGGCCAAGAACAATGTTACCTAGGCAAGGCAGAAGAAAACTGGTTATGGCACAGAAGGTTGGGACATCTGAGCTTCTCTCAAATAAGCAAATCAAGCAGGCTCAAATTTGTTCATGATCTACCCTACATCACCATACCAAAAAGTACCATATGTAAGTCATGCCAGTTCGGTAAGCAAACTAGAGTTAAATTCAATGCCAAAGAAGGATCAACAAGTAAGCCTCTTGAACTTATACATATTGATTTGTGTGGACCAGTAAGAAAAAAGTCTCCTCGTGGAGAACAATGCTATATCTTATTCATTGATGACTTTTCTAGAATGTGTTAGACCGGTCTTTTGAAACACAAAGATGAATCATTTGATAAATTTAAAGTCTTCAAGGCATTATTTCAAAATGAAGTAGATATAAAAATCAAATGTCTCAGATCTGATCAAGGAGGAGAATACATATCAGATGAATTCTTTGATTTCTATGAACAACATGGCATAAAAGACAATTTTTTATAGCTAAAACTCCTCAACAAAATGGTGTGGCGGAAAGAATGAATAGAATCATTCAAAAAATGGCTCGTGTTATGCTTGATGAGTCTGGAACTCCTGACGTCTTCTAGGGTGAAGTTGCACATACAGTAGTAAATATTCTCAACAAGGCTCATGTTCATGTAAATAGTGATAAAACTCTGTATGAACTTTGGTATGGTAAGCCTCCCATTGTAAAGCATTTTAAAGTTTTTGGAAGCAAATGTTTCATGAAAATTAACGATGAAAAACCTGATAAGTTTGAAGCTAGGGCAGATGAAGGAATACCTCTTGGTTACTCATCTAGAAGTAAAGGATACAAACGATACAATAAGAGACCTCAAAAAATTGTTGAATGCATTGATGCTGTGATTGATGAAGCATGCACAGGGCCTAAACAAGTAAAATAAAAAAAAGAGGATGATGATGATGAATGTTTTCCCACATCAAGTCGCGATGATATAGAAGAAGAAACTAATGAATAAACATAAGAATATACATCAGAAAAAGAAAAGTCTCCATCCAGGTATGTTCAAAAGAATCATCCAAAAACTCAAATTCTAGGAGAAAAGGAATCTAGGGTACAAACAAGAAGAACTCTTGTAGGATCTTCTAGTTATCGAGCTTTATTATCCATCATTGAACCACAAAATGTAAATCAAGCTAGTAAATATGAATTTTGGGTTAAGGCCATGAATGATGAACTTGATCAAATTGAAAAGAATGATACTTGGGAATTAGTTCCAAGGCCTCATGAAAAAAATGTTAAAGGGACAAAATGGATATTTAAAAATAAGCTAAATGAAAATGGAGAAGTCATTAGGAACAAAGCTAGACTTGTTTATAAAGGTTATGCTCAATGAGAAGGTATAGACTTTGAAGAAACATTTGCACCAGTAGCCAGACTTGAAGCCATAAGAATGTTTCTTGCATTTTCAAGTTTTCGAAATTTCAAACTTTATCAAATGGATATAAAATCTGCCTTCCTTAATGGAGATCTAGAAGAAGAAGTATATATTGAATAACCATAAGGATTCATTTTGGGGAATGATGAAAATCTTGTATGCAAACTCAAAAAGGCTTTATATGGGCTAAAACAAGCTCCACAGGCATGGTATTATCATCTTGACAAATATCTTCAACAAGGTTTCACAAAGAGATCCGTAGACAACAACTTGTGCACAAAAATTGAGGCTGATAAACTGCTAATTATTGTTGTTTATGTTGATGATATCATTTTTGGCAGTAATGAAGAATCTATGAGTCAAAACTTTTCTTCTGTTATGCAACAAGAATTTAAAATGTCTTTACTTGGGGAACTAACCTAATTTCTTGTTCTAGAAGTACAATATGCAAAAGATGACATCTTTCTCTCACAAACAAAATACTTCACGGAAATTATGAAGAAGTATGGGATGGAAGAATGAAAACATGTATGTACTCCCATGATGATAGGATGTAGCCTTAGTTCTAATGATGATTCTCCTGTAGTAAATCAACCAGAGTATAGGTCTAGGATTGACAAACTAATTTATTTAATAGGTACCATACCAAATATCATGCATGCAGTTGGGATTGTTGGATTTTTCCAAGCCAATCCAAAGGAATCACATCTTCAGGCAGTAAAGAGAATATTCAAATATCTTCAAGGAACCCAAGATTTTGGTCTATGGTATCCTAAAGATGCAAATCTTACCCTTCATGCATACACAGATGCAGATTGGGCTGGAAATGTTGATGACCAGAAAAGCACTAGCGAAGGTGCATTTTACATGTGGCCCCAATTGGTATCTTGGTTTAGCAAGAGACAAAGTTCCATTGTCTTATCTATAGAAGAAGTAGAATATGTAGTTGTTGCATCTTGTTACACACAACTTCTCTAGATGTGCAAACATTACATGATATACAATCAAATGTTCTCCATCCATCTCCATCCTATGTGATCATACAAGTGCTATTAGTATTTTGAAAAATCTTTTTATGCACTCCAAGACCAAGCATATTCCTATTAAGTATCACTTTATATGAGAACAAGTGCTTGAGAAAAAGGTTAAATTGGAGTATGTTCCCTCCAAAGAAAAATTTGATGTTATACTTACTAAACCTCTTCCTAGAGAAGCATTTGAACATCTCAAACATAAACTGGGAGCTGTCTCTATCTCACTTTGTTGTTAAATCAGTTTGCTCAGTCTACAAGAGAAAATTCATAAGGTTGTTGGCTATACACGAGTTCCATGAAGTATAATCGCGTATATACGTGCATCTCCATGTAGAAAGTCGTGTATGTTTTTCTCTGATAGAAAAAAAATGGGATAGACTCAAGATCAGCCTCTGACATGCTTCTAACAGTTATGACTTGATTTATCTTGGTTTGATGATGATGGGTACAGTCTACTGATATGGTATTGAGTTATTTTTTTCTCATTGATATTTCTTTGATTGATGAAGATGCTTTGATGAATGGGTTGTTGAATATGAACATGTAGCATAGGTTCGGAGCAATAGCCTTGCAGAATATAATGCATTGTTGGCATTCTAGTTGTTGAAATATTTTATTTTTAAGATCTTTTGGTCTTATGTATATCATTTGATGTAAAGGTAATGTAAATACCTATGATGTAATAATTGTCATATTCAGTCATGTATGGACTTTTGAGATCATGTCAATTATGTAATCCCACTTGGTTGGGTGGTTGTGTTTAAATGTAATCGCACATGGTTGGGTGATTGATGTAAGTATGGGTCCTTGGTGATAGGAAGGTCATAGTTATATACTTCATTTTACATCCGTCATATTTTCATCACGTCCTCAGGGGGAGCATGTTCAGAGAATTCAACATGTGTTCAAGGGGAGCATGGTCAGTATGCATATTCAACAATTCAGATATGGAAGTCTTCATTTAACATTGGTCAACCCTTTGCCCTTGATGTCAAAGGGGGAGAGTAACTTGGTGTTTTGAGAATAGCTGGATGTTTTGAAAAGATTTGTGCTTGGCTTGATGTTATTTATAGTTTGTGGTGACAAAACACCAAAGTGGTTGCCATCAAGTCCAAAGGGGGAGATTGTTGGCATTATGATGCATGTGTTGTCTTTGATGGAAACCCACTTATAACATAATTCACAGGTCACTTCAAAGGTGATAGAATGAATACAACAAAATACCAGAATGAATACAGATGTGACAAAATGCATGACAATTCAGAGGAGTCTGTTCAGAGGAATGATAAATTTGGAAGTTAAAGAACTATACGCGGGTTTTGTTAAGACAAGTAGCATATGCATGCGAGTTCAGTGGTTTTGTATTCTAAATACCAGGAGTCCTTACCATGGTATTGGCCCATAGTAATGAGCGCGACAACAAATATTGATCCCGGCAAAGATTACCACCGACACTAATGTTGTTTTGACCCATGGTAATGGATGAGGGCTAAACTATATAAATAAGTGAAGATCAAAGGGACAAGTGTGCAAATGAAAGAGTTTTTTGATGAATACTTCAATCTGAAGTATATTTGCATTGTAAGGGCCATAATTGTCACATTGATCTAAAATAAGTATGCACCGATGAATACAATGATGGATCAGGATCATGAGA
Organism: Pinus taeda; assembly: GCA_000404065.3. Taxonomy (NCBI): domain Eukaryota; kingdom Viridiplantae; phylum Streptophyta; class Pinopsida; order Pinales; family Pinaceae; genus Pinus; species Pinus taeda. Next base: position 45,013 of record APFE030345640.1, read on the forward strand.
CCTTAAATGACTATTCATTATATGATCTGTTCAAGGATTGACTAGATCTAAGTACTCACACATGTTTTTATCTTTGATTATTATGATCTGGATATTTCAGTAATTCTAAAGAGCTACACAATTTTAGGTCAAAATTTGCATATTTATACACTAGTTGGTTTCAGGAAAAGCGCATATACACATGGGTTCACTTCTACAAAGTCATGTATATAAAGTAAGGATTTTATGTTCATAAATGAATGATCAACCTGATCAGTGTTGTTGTTTCTCTGTTGTTTGTCAATGATGTCCTCATGTTGATTTGGGTTGAGTGATGATGTCTGAAGTAAATCTGATTGAATGATGAATTTGAATTTGGGTATTAATTGATTGATGAATGTTAATATTACTTGTTGATTGTGATTGAAGATCAGAGACAGTTCTGTGATAGGTTAAGAGTGTTGTAGTAGTTCTGAGTGTGATTCAGTGTTCTTTTCAGAAATTGTAGTGGTCAAATTTTCAATTTTCAGTATATTAAGATCTATACATGGGTTTCTCTCCAGAAAAGCTCATATGCATGCGAGTTGCCTTAAGTGAAGTAGTGTATACATTTTGGCAAATGAATGATCAATGTTACAGTTGATTCTGTGTGTTGGTGCAACATTCTGAGTTCAATTCTGTGTACTTGTTACAATGATCTGACTGTTCCAGTTGATTGGTTAAGTTTTGATTATGTATCAATTGTTTGGGTTTCAGTGATTGGTTGATATTGTGTTTCTGATATTGATGATTTTTTATAGTGATGATTGAGCATAAGTGTTGATATTGGATCCAGTCTAAAAATTTGATGAAACATGGTCCATGGATGTTGTTGAGGGTTGGAGCCTTAAGTGAGGAAGTTGAAGCTTCTTGCCAGTAGTACTTGTTAATTAGATCAGGGGGTTGGAGCTCCCTTCCAGAAAAATATGGAGAATGAATGAAGGTTGTAGCCTTCAGCAGGTGGGTGCCTGTGTACTGATATGAGTCTGCACCAGTACAAGAATGTAAGAAGTTTTTGATATTAATATGTTTTGAAGACTAAGACAAAAACAGTGGTGGTTTTCTCCCACATTAGGTTTCCACCTTAAGTCCTGGTGTTCATGTGTCTTTACTTATGTGTGATACTTTATTCTATTCTTACTGCACCTATTTACTACTTATCAAATGCTTGATAAATCTCTTACATTTTGGTTCAAAGTTTAACAGATAAAGAATTAGCTATTTTATAAAGTTTATTGGGAATACACTAGTTTATTTTACAACAGTCGTCTATATACACTAGTTGGGTTTAGTCAAGTCACGTATACACTTCAGAAAATAAAATTTATTATTGTGGGTTTTAAAATACTGATTCACCCCCCCGCCCCCTCTTAGTATTTTTCCCATAGTAAACCGACCAGAGTACAGGTCTATGATTAGTAGTCTACTTTATCTAACAAGTACCAGACCAAATATCACGCATGAAGTTGGGATTGTTGGACGTTTCCAAGCCAATCCAAAGGAATCAAATCTTCAAGCAGTAAAGAGAATATTCAAATATCTCCAAGGAACCCAAGATTTTGGTCTATGGTATCCTAAAGATGCAAATCTTTAGGATACACAATTCTTTATACGCGATTCTTTGATGATCGGAAAAACACTAGTGGAGGTGCATTTTACATGGGGCCTTGATTGGTATCTTGGTTCAGCAAGAAACAAAGTTCCATTGCCTTATCTTCAACAGAAGCATAATATGTAGCTGTTGCATCTTTTTGCACACAACTTCTCTAGATGATGCAAACATTACATGATATACAAATCAAATGTTCTCCGCCCATCTCCATCTTATGTGATAGTACAAGTGATATTAGTATTTTGAAAAATCCTATTATCCACTCCAAGACCAAGCATATTCCTACTAAGTATCACTTTCTATGAGAATAAGTGCTTGAGAAAAAGGTTAAATTGGAGCATGTTCCCTCCAAAGAACAAGTTGCTGATATATTTGCTAAACCTCTTCCTAGAGAAGCATTTGAATATCTCAGACAAAAACTGGGAGTTGTCTCTGTCTCACTTTGTTGTTAAATCCGTTTTCTCAGTCTATAGGTGAAAATTCATAAGGTTGTTGGCTCTACATGAGTTTCATGAAGTATAATCGTGTATATACGGGCATTTCTTTGCAAATAGTCGCGTATGTTTTTCTTTGATAGAAAAATAGTGGGACAGACTCAAGATCAACCTCTGAAATGATTCTGACAGCTATCATTTGATTTCTCTTGGTCCAGTGATGATGGGTACAATTTGTTGATATGTTATTGAGTTATGTTTTTCTCATTGATATTTCTCTTATTGATGAAGATGCTTTGATGAATGAGTTGTTGAATATGAACATGTAACACAGGTTCAAAGAAGTAACCTTGCAGAATATAATGCATTGTTGGCATTCCAGTTGCTGAATTATGCTATTTTTAAGATATTTTGGTATTTAAATATCATGTATATCATTTGATGTAAAGTTCATGTAAAGACCTATGATGTAATAATTTTCATATTCAGTCATGTATGGACTTTTGAGATCATGTCAAATATGTAATCCCACTTGGTTAGGTGATTGATGTAAGTATGGGTCCTTGGTGATAGGAAGGTCATAGTTATATACTTCAGTGTACATCCGTCAGAGATTTCAACATGTGCTCATGGGGAGCAAGTCTAAAGAATTCAGCATGTGCGCAAGGGGAGCATGGTAAGTATGCATATTCAACAGTTCAGATATGGAAGTCTTCATTTAGCATTGGTCAGCCCCTTACCCTTGATGTCAAAGGGAGAGAGTAGCTTGGTTTTTGGAGAATAACTTGATGTTTTGAAAAGTGTTGTGCTTGGCTTGATGTTATTTACAGGTTGTGGTGACCAAACACCAAAGTGGTTGCCATCAAGTCCAAAGGGGGAGATTGTTGGCATTATGATGCATGTGTTGTCCTTGATGGCAACCCACTTATAATAGAATTCACAAGTCAGTTCAAAGGTGACAAAATGAATACAACAAAATACCATAATGAATACATATGTGACAGAATGAATGACAATTCAGAGGAATGATAAAGTTGGAAGTTCAAGAATTATATGCAGGTTATGTTAAGCCAAGTCACGTATGCATGCAAGTTAAGTGAATAAAAGTAGCGTATGGTTTTTGTACCATGGTATTCTAAATACCAGGGGTCCTTACCATGGTATTGGCCCATAGTAATGAGCGCAACAACGAATATTGATCCCATCAAAGATTACCATTGGCACCAATTTTGTTTTGACCTGTGGTAATGGATGAGGGCTAAACTATATAAAGAAGTGAATATCAAAGGGCTAAGTGTGCAAGTGAAAGAGTATTTTTATAACTACTTCAATCTGGAGTATATTTCCATTGTAAGGGACATAATTGTCACATTGATCTGAAATAATTATGCACCGGTGATTACAATTATGGATCAGGATCATGAAACCGGAAATGACTGTTCTTTGTATGATTTTTTCAAGGATTGACTGGATCTAAGTATTGATGCATGTTTTTATCTTTGATTATTATGATCTGGGTCTTTCTGAAGTTCTGAAGAGCTGCATAATTTTAGGTCAAAATTTGCAGATCTATACGTTGGTTGGTTTTAGGAAAAGCACGTATACACGCAAGTTCACTTCTGCAAAGTTGCGTATATAAAGTAAGGAGTTTATGTTCATAAATGAGTGATCAATCTAATCATTGTTGTTGTTTCTCTGTTGTTTTTCAATGATGTTCTCATGTTGATCTGGGTTGAGTGATAATGTATGAAGTAGATCTGATTGAATGATGAAGTTGAATTTGGGTATTAATTGATTGATGGATGTTAATATTACTTGTTTATTGTGATTGAAGATCAGAGTCAGTTCTATGATTGTTTAGGAGTGTTGTAGTAGATCTGAGTGTGATTCAATGTTCTTTTCAGAAATTGTTGTTGTCAAATTTTCAATTTTCAGTATATTAAGATATATACATGGGTTTCTCTCCAGTAAAGCATGTATGCATGCAGGTTGCCTTAAGTGAAGTAGCGTATACATTTTGGAAAATGAATGATTAGGGTTGCAGTTTATTATGTGTGTTGATGCAACATTTTGAGTTCAGTTCTATGTATTGGTTACAATGATTTGACTGTTCCCGTTGATTGGTTAAGTTTTGATTATGTATTAGTTGTTTGGGTTTCAGTGATTGGTTGATTCTATGTGTCAGAGATTGATGATTGTTTTACAGTGATGATTGAGCATAAGTGTTGATATTGGATCCAATTTGAAAATTTGATGAAACGTGGTCCATGGATGTTGTTGAGGGTTGGAGCCTTTTATGAGGAAGTCGAAGCTTCCTGCCAGTAGTCGTTGGTGATCAGATCAGGGTGTTGGAGCTCCCTTCCAGTAAAAGTTGGAGAACGAATGAATGTTGTAGCCTTCAGCAGGTGGGTGCCTGCAAACTATACGAGTCTACACCAGTACAAGAATGTAAGTAGTTTTTTATATGAATAATTTTTGAATAATGAGATGACAACAATAGTAGTTTTCTCCCACATTGGGTTTCCACCTTAAATCCTAGTGTTCATGTGTGTTTACTTATGTGTGATACTTTATTCTATTATTACTGCACCTATTTACTGCTTATCAAATTCCTAATAGATCTCTTACATTCTAGTTCAAAGTTTAACAGATAAAGAATTAGTTGTTTTACAAAGTTTATTGGGAATACACTAGTTTCTTTTATAACAGTCGTGTATATATGCTAGTTGGATTCAGTCAAGTTGTGTATACATTTCAGAAAAGAAATATTATGATTGTGAGTTTTAGAATACTAATTCACCCCCCCGGCCCCCCTCTCAGTATTTTTCAGCAAAACAATGTGAGAAGGTCATTTCTCATATTTCAAAGTTTGTCCTCTTCATGGTTTGGTCAACAGGTGAAAGGAAGGTCATTGCGACCACCATAGCCTCGGCATGGGGCCTCTCTACACAATAGAAGTATGTTGACAAGATTGTAGACACATACAAATATATATTCACTTTACTTGTCAAGGTGACTTTGCACTGCCAGGTCAAACATTCAATTGAATTTATACTTTGTGCTCCTTTACCTAATGACCCAATATATAGATGTTATCTCTTGGAGAATGAGGAAATAAATCTCCAGATTCATGAGCTCATCCAAAAGGGCCACATTCAACCGAGTTCATCACCTTGTAAAATTCTAATTATGTTTCTGCCAAAGGAGGATGGGACATGGAGACTTTTTATTGATTATAAACCCATGAAAAAATAATTTTCAAGAATAGACGATTGATCCCCTGATTGGAAATATTCTTCATCAACTTAAGGGGACCAAGTTATTTAGTAATATTGATCTGAATTCTGCCTAACAACAGGTTCTAATTAAACAAACACAAGTATGGAAGACAACCTAAAAATCTAAAGAAGGAAATTTTAAGTGGTTTGTCATGCCCTTTGGCTTGACTAATGCTCCAATAATGTTCATGAGGATGATAAATGATATCCAATGACTATTCATGAACTCATTTATGGTTGTATATTTTGATTACATCCTCATCTTCAACAGAACATACGAATAACATTTGGAATACATTCAGCAAGTCCTGAGAACCCTATCACAACCTAACTTGTATGTTAATATGGAGAAATGTTCATTTGGCATGTAGAGATTTCAATACTTGGGATACATCATGGATGAACATGGGGTGCATATGGACCCAACCAAGATCCATGTCATTCAAATTTGACTAGCTGTGGTGAGTCTAACAAAGCACTGTAGCTTCTTGGGCCTTGCTTGACCCTTAAGTCAAGTGACCAACAGGTGAGCTAAAGAAAACTTTTCCTAATATATGTTACAACAGAACACATTCAAGGATCTAAAACACTATCTCTGCTCCATACCAGTAATCACCCTGTCAAACCTGCAATACCAATTTGAGATTAAGATAGATACCTTCGACTATGTTATTAATGCATTGCTCACTAAGCAAGCACATCTAGTGATCACAATGAAAGTCTCTCTGATAATTTTTTAAGATAACCCACATATGGCAAGGAGATGTATCCCATATTGTAGGCATGTCGGTAATGTGAGCAGTATATTACAGGGAAGGAAATGATAATACACATTGATCACAAGCCTATACAATTCATGCAGACACAAGGAAAGTTACAACATAACTTCCATATAAAATGGTTCACTTACCTACAACAATTCCATATGAACATCAAATACAAGAAGGGAAGCACCAATCATGTTACAAATTTCCTTAGTCAACCCTTGTATGTGGTGCTAACAACAATTCTTAACTCTTGTGGGAATGGGACATCTAGGTGGACACAATGATACAATAGCGAATATAGCTTCAATGCCACATACCAAACATTGATCGTAGGAAGACAAGTCCCAAAATTCCACCTCCATGATGAATTCTTATGCTACCCAAGCCACATTTGTGTTCCTTCAAGCGAGTGTGCCAAACTATTCTAGGAGGCACATTATAGTCAAGTGGTAGAGAAATTTGGCGTGGAGAATATAATAATAGTATTTAAAAAGTATTTCTGCTTCCCAAAGCTTCAACAAGGCATCCACTAGTATATCAGATCATGCACTACCTATGTTATTTCTAAACCAACCATCATGAAGTGGGGGTTGTACACTCCTCTACCTACTCTAAACAAGCCCTGGGAGTCATTCTCCATCTATTACATGTCAGGATTTTCCTCCACCAAGCATGGTAATGATAATGTGTTTATGGTGACTTGTTGATTGGTTCTCTTAGGTGGCCATTTTGGCACCATACAAGAAGAGTATCATAATTAAAGTCATTGATAAACTCTTATTTGAGTGTGTTAGGGTTCATTTTGGGCTACCTCGAACCATTATTTCAAATAGGGACATGAGGCTCCTCAATACCTTCTGGTCCAACCTATGGTCTTTGATGGATAGAAAGTTGACCAAATTGACTGCCTTTCATCCCCAAATAGATGGACAGTTAGAAGTGGTCAACAAGATGATTGTGCATATCTTGCACATGTACTACTCCAATAATTTGCATACATGGGATGAAAGCATTCCATATGTTCAACATAGCTATAAAAAATCCCTCCACAACTATATTGGCCATAATCCTTTTTAGGTGTGCTTGGGGCTCCAACAATTGGCCCCAATTGATGTAGTTATGCCCATTGCACCTTCAATAGTAGAGTATTCCCATGTTTAGGTCGAGGCAGATATTGCAACAAAATCTGTTGAATGAATCCAACACCTCCAATAACAGTATCATGATATCCTACAAAAAATCAATGCCAAGTATACACAACAACATGACTAGCATAGGGTTCCACACAAGCTTCAGGTTAGTGATAAGATGTGGTTGCATTTATAGAAAAAACACCACACATGCTCCTATAGAAAAATCATACCACTATGATATGGTATTTGCAAAATCACAAATGCTATGGGTGAAAATTATTTTGAATTAAGTATTCCCCCTTTATTTGGTTTGCACCCAATATTTAATGTGGAATTGCTTCGACCATATTTTCCACCTATATTGGACACCTCGAAGGAAGTCGAGCAGCTAGCCCCCATATAACTCAGTCTTGATTATGTTGAATAGGATATAATTGATCAAATAATGAATATCAAGACAAAGGACACCTTCTAATAGCGCATACAACTCCCCTAGGTTGTCAAAGTAGGGTAGCTTCTTTACCAAGGCAAGTGTCTCATGAGGAGCCAAATTTAGCAAAAGATTTTCCAACTGATGAGGGAACTTTATGAAATAAATACCATTGCTTCTTAATGGGGGAGGATTAGTCTAGGTGGATATCAATGACCACCCACCTCTTCAACTGACTCAACGGTTCTCTATATTCTTGGAAAATATTTATATGGCTTTTAGGTCCCAAATGCCCTAAATGATGTTCATTGGAAATTAAAGGGGCCAAGGTTTACCATGGCATGCCTAGCCCTAGTCAAAAGTGGCAGTCCTTGAATATTTATTTCCAAGGAGCTATTGTGTGCCTTAAATTGAGATTGTATGAAAACATTGTGCCCCTAGCAAGTTGATGTACCAACTAAACACTTCAGATCCCACAAACCTTATGGTGGTTCATCTTATAGGTCATGGTTTTGGACCTCTAGGGTTCTTTCTTTATGTTAAAGGGTCATTCTTTTAGTCTCTTGTAATGGATTTTGTGAATGCATGTAGCCACCATCTCTCTCTCTCTCTCTCTCTCTCTTTGTGTGTTCAGAGATAACTATCACCATTCTAGCCAATTTCTGTTCTACAATTTTCTACAATTTTATTTATTAATAAAAGTTGGGTTTTCACTATACTATTGTGCTCTCTATTCTATTTCAATCTGTGTGTGCTTCATTTCCTTTCTTTCCTTTCATTTCATTCCTTACACAACTCAAATCAAAGGGTATTCAGAGAGTGGTAGAGAAACATCTTATTGAAATACTCAGATGTAGATATAAGCTTTGACATAACAATTGAGAATGTATTTGGTATCCAAAGGTTAAAAACGAGGGTGTTTAACAATAGATTTGGGTTCAAATATTTTTTGGAAAAGCCTCATTAATAAAGAACACTTTGTTATTTGAATATTGCATCGTGGCTTATGTTTATTGAGAAAGGTATTCATGTATCCAGCAGCTGGTTACAGATAAAAGAGCACACCTATGAAATTATTGGATACTGGATATTAAATTTTGAGAGTCTAATTAAGACTAGATCAAGATATCCAGTATCTAAATATATGTGATCTAGATTATTTAGTAATTACTCCCTCATAGTTTTCGAGTTTCAAATATAAGGTAAGTATATGAAAACATATCTGGATAATGAGACTCTTGAATATAGTAACCATTTCTAGAGATAACTCTTTTTCAATCGAAGGTTTTATTAATTGAAACATTTCCTTCCTTTATTGTAATGTACTATAAATTGATTAAACTGATAATAAATTTTAAAGAAGCAAATTTGGGTTTTTCAAATAAACTTAAATCCAAGAATAAAAATAAAGACACAAAACTATATTAATCACAATAAAAAATTATTCAATTAAATATGAAAGAAACCATAAAGTAAAGAAAATTATGAAAATTTTGGTGGAGGACTCATTATTTTTTGAAAAATAATGTTGTTGTTTTTCACCTACAACAGAGCCTAAGAAATCACTTCTTCAACAATTTTTTGGTTTAGCAAATAAAGAAAGATGATGGACCCACAAAATCGTTTCTCTAGAAACCCACCAACATGTCAATAACCACCATAAGGTAGAGGTAAATTCCTCGTGAAAAATTAGCGGGGGAATCTTGGAATTCCATATTACCTATTTTCAGGAATCAAAGAACTTTCCAATATATATGCATTTATTTGTAACTCAATGTAATTTAAATTATCCTTAACTAAATTAAAGTCTACAAGATGAAGAATATATTGTAATTTTACAATATTTCCATTATTAGAAACTTGTTATTGCATAATTGAATTAAGATTTGTTACAAGGATTCATCATCCCTCTTCAAGCAAGGGCCCACTCCAAGAGTTTACTAGTGAATATACATATGGTGTGTGTTCCTTTTTTTTTCAGTTGCATTCCTTATTTGCCTACATATATTATTACCCTTTTAACATCCTATGATTATGTGGGTGGCTGAGGAATTGCTACATGTTTAGCTACAACCATCATTCCGTATTCATACCATGATCACATGGTTGATAGAAAAATTAGTTTCTTATTAAGTGTGCTTTAGATAGAGTTCTCGCTTTATATGGTATTAATTTCCTACTTTAATGATGTGATTTATTTTTCACATTATGGTTTAAATTTATACAAGTGTGAGGTTTATTCTAATGAGTTAAGCTGGAGAGCCAAGGAACAATTTATGCCCTTGACAACATGAACTCAAAATTCTTTATCTCTCAATGATATGATAGATTGAATTAATTTAATTCATTAATTTTTTCAACAATTCTATATCATTTAGAACTAGAATAATAATTATTCTAGTGGCATCTAAATCTTAGGGAATTATATATACAATATACTACACTTCAAAATATCACATAACTTATTTGATTATTTAAAACATAGTTGTCAATGAGACAAGAACCCTAAAAAAAATTACATATCACATTTAATGTCTATTTTTACTCCCATTTCAAAAACTACTACTCCCATAAATGTTCTTTTTTAAGATTAAAATTACAATCTTTTGCAATCATGGCCTTAAATCCCATGCTTATTTGAATAAAATATTAATAAATTTTATTTGTCAAGATTTAGTAAAAAACTAGATATGATTATTAACTCAAGATTAATATGTCACTTTCAATAGTTTAGATATATTTAGTTAAACTCTCACATTTATTAGTGTTTCTAAGATTTTTTGGCTTAAAAACATTTGTTATTATTAGTTTTTATTTTATGGGGAAGGGAACTAACAATTGTCCACTAGAAAATATGGTGTTCATGTAATTGTAAAAATGGAGAAAGGGAACTAACATTTGCCCCTTTTGTTATTGCCAACTTCAAATTATCATATCTTCTTATTCAAGAAGAGCTTGACCAAGTGTGATATATCGTTGGAAATGCCTCATAGAGGACTATTCAACCATGCCATCCACAGATTCATTTGAGCATCATAACTTCAACAAAATCTTGATAAAATTCAAGCCACTTTGACACCATTTGATGTGATATTGTCGAGACATCAGATTATCATACTGCTTCCTTTGACTTATCTTTTCACATCAATGATATTCCTACTTCCTCTAACTTATCATTTGGCATCAATGACAATGGTTTTCATCAATAACATCACTATGTCCAACACTCGGCTCATGAGCATATGAACTATCTCAGGGTGTGGGCTTTGCTCCTGGGCTTTCCCTTCCATTTTTGGAGCATGGAGTTTTTTTGTTGCCATAGGAAACATATTGGGTTCTTTCATTAGTGTGGAGGAGGGTTGGTAGTGGAAAGAGTATTGACATATATCCTAGATCCAAGTAGATGTTTTCCTTCACGGGGATGTGATTGTTGATGTGGATATTTCCGCAAATGGGTCAATTTGGGTACAAAAAGTGGATTACTGGAAGATACCTTTCAGGTGTCATCGTTGTCACAATGTTGGACACATTTAGAAATATTTCCCTAGCTAGGGCCCTTCAAGAGTGTCGTGATTTACTTCTCCAGTGTAGCTGTCCCTGAAAAAATTAACTTCTTAGGGGATCCCTACGAGACAAGGTCAGAATGGATCTTCAATGTAGATTTCTACCTCCAAGATCTATCTTGGTAAGTCACAAGTCCCTAATATCTCTACTGATGGTTTTCCCCTATAGACCCTGAGGAGAGGTGCCCAATTCCAAACATTGGCCTCATCTGAAATTAATCAATGGGTGATCAAGGATCTACAAAAGGCCAAAACTTCAAAGTTGTTGGATTTGAGCGAAAGTAATGTCATTGCGTAGATCTCAGAAAAATGATTCCAACGCAACTTGAATGGGCGAAAACCAAGTCCGTATGTGAAAGCTATTCAAAGTCAAACTTTTCAGGGCAAACTCCAAAAAGTCAAAGTCAAAGTCAACACACAGTCAAAGGTCAAGGTCTGATCGCCACATTGCAGGTTTGGTGCGTATGCACCAATGTTATTTCGACAAGTGGTAGGTTGTGGTTTGGTGCTTTGTGACAAATCCCAAGGCAACGCGTGGCCTCGTTGGATTTGACAAAATTTGTTAAGGGGTTCCGACAAGCTGGATAGGATTCGATGCCATGACCTTTCGGCTGCAAACCTGACATGAAAACCAAGTCCTTGTGTGAAAGTTATTTAAAGTCAAACTTTTCAAGGCAAACTCCAAAAATTCAAAGTCAAAGTCAACACAGTCAAAGGTCAAGGTTTGATCACCACATTGAAGGTTATGATTGGTGTGTGTGCACCAATGCTATGTCAACAAGTAGCAGGTTGTGGTTGGGTGCATTGTGACCAATCCCAAGGCGACACATGGCCTCGTTGGATCGCCACATCGGTTATGATTGGTGTGTGTGCGCCAATGCTATGTCAACAAGTGGCAGGTTGTGGTTGGGTGCATTGTGACCAATCCCAAGGTGACACGTGGCCTCGTTGGATTCGACAAAATTTGTTAACGGGTTCCAACAAACTAGACAAGATTCGATGCCATGACCTTTCGGCTAAAAACCTAACATGTTACCATTGGACTATGGTTATGACTTTATAAACCAAGGGTGCGATTCTTTATTTATTGCTTTGAAATGTGGCAAGTTGGGATAGGGTTGGTAGAGCCCAAAACATCCAACAGCGGGAATTGACATGTCATATGCCATGGTTGTATTCTGGTAGCACTGCCGCATATTGTTACCGTTTATACCATATATATATCCGACAACATCTTTATTATAACCATATGCCATGTATCGTATTGCAATTGCACCAATGGTTATGTTAAAACTTAGGTACATGATATATATGTATTGCCATGGGTCTCATTATAATACAACATATGTCCGCCGGTGGGATTATGGTTTAAACCATATCTTATATAATTGCTATGTGGCGCAAGGGGTATAATACATATTGTAAAGTCGTAACGTTATGCCACAGAAAATTTATTTGTTGCAACGCATACTATGTTTGCCACTCAACAGCCTGGACGTCCGCAGGTTTGACCCCGAGACCTACCCGTGGCCTATGTAAATGGAACCTCCATTGCAGCATTAGAAAACAAGTCGTATTTTTATGCAGCAGAGAAGTTTTTGAGCAGGTACAAGCAGTGAAGCTAAGAACTTTGAAGGCACCTTTTGGGAGATCCGGGGAGCTTTTTTCAGAACCGAGACTTTTTATAAGATCCTGAGACAGAGCAAATTGCAATAGGATTGTTCAGGATTGTACCGGAAGAAATTTTATTTTATGTATTTATGGTTTTGAAGTTTTAATATAAAGACCTCCCCATTGAAGATCAAGGTCTAGAGATGTAGGCTTGAAGATAGTCAAACACCATTAACAAGATTTTGTTGTCATTGTGTTAATGTGCTTGTTGTTATATTCTCTGAATTGATGCTATTTCTATTTTCAAGTTCTTATTCTCCATTTCAAGTTTTAAAGAAATTTTAAGGGTGTTTTTAGAAGTCATGCATTAACACTTTTTAAAAGCTAATAAATCACATTTCAATAAAATATCAGATCTGGGATCGTTTGGTATCAAAGCGAGTTATTGATAACTGTGATTTGTAAGTGTGCATGATCACCAGGAGAAATCAAAGCTTGGTGAAGGAGAACTTGTTTAAGGAGATCCAGAAGTTGGCTGGAGAATAAGGATAACTTGAGGAGAAGAGATGGCTAAAGAAGGAATTGATGATCATCCTTTTGGATTTGATGCAGGCTTTGTGGATGCTTTCATGATTTTGTGAGCCATGGTTGAAGAAATGTATCGATAGTTTAAGAAAGCAAAATTTGAAGACAAAAAACCTAAAGATGACGAGGGACAACCATCACAATTTGGAAAAGAAGATGAAAGCGATAAAAAAGACCCTATCACTTCTCTCTTGACTCCATCTGAAACTTTGAAACCACTGTTGAAGCTCGATGTTAAGTTCAAGTTACCCATGTACAATGTAGAAGTTGGTGCTGGGAAGCTTGACAACCGGGTCAGGCAAATGGAGTTTTATTGTAGCATGCAACAAATCACTGAAGATGAAGTCAAAATCAGACTAGCATCACTTCATTTAGGAGGCACAACATTGATCTGGTGGCAGAGTAAGTTACAGAAAGGTACTCAACATATCGGTAAGATCTTTCCATCATGGTTTGATTTTATTACTGTGCTTAGAAAGCAATTCTCTCCATTGGGATATAAGGAAAAAACTTTAATAGAATGGTAAGGACTAAAAGTTAGGAAAGGTCATTCAGTGCGGGAATATATAAATGAGTTTCATAAGAAGGCGTTGATGCTAGATATTCCTTTGTATACTCAAGAAACTCTAATGAAATACATAGGAGGATTACCTGAGCATATTCGTAATATTGTATTTATGTTCAGTCCTACTAACCTGGATGAAGTGGCAGTACAAGCAACTTACATTGAAGCAGGTAAATTAGGAGGATTACCTGAGCATATTTGTAATATTGTATTTATGTTCACCTACATCTCGACCCTTGCTATGGGGCATGTGAAGATTATAATTTATTTTCTCCTTTGTTAGATGAAATCAAGCACTCACATATAATCTTCTTAGTAGACATCAAAGCCCAGGCGCCACAACTTAGGGGACGCCAGGGATGGAGGTTTTATCGAGAGTTAGGATTGTCGGGAGCCTGTGTTGAGGAATGGGAGAAATTACTTTTGGATAACTCTATCTCCCTCAGAGACTCAAGGCGATATTATTTATGTTGGTCCAAGAATATCCATACTGACTCCTTCACTAAAATATTGGGTTATAAAGCTTAGTTCTAGGACCACTTCTAGGAATGAAAGTGTTGGTGGTGAAAAGTGCTTTGGGAACATGTGCTCCTTCAAAAGCTATGCTAAATTCGTGGTTATCTCTCTTAAACAAATTACTTACCCAAGATATATTCAAAATAGGGGATGGAAAGAGCCAAACCAATGCTCCCTTTATAGATCTCAAGAGGAAACCCATATTCATCTCTTTTCACATTGTTCTTATGTAGCTCAAGTGGTTTATTTTTTATGGAAAATTTTTAAGCCTAAAACAAGGTGGGGGGCACTTTCCTTCGTGACACTTACAGATTTTGGTGGCATGATAAATAGGTGGTTTCTTTCAAAGCTCTCCCATGTTTATTAGTTGTTGATATTTTGCGTACTCAGAATCTAGTTGTCTTAAATCTAGATAGGCCAATTTCTCTAAAGTGGTGTGTAGCAATGGTGGTGACCCTCACTTCGGAGTTCACATTGGAGTCAAATCCAAAAAATCCCAAGTTCCTTATCATGCCTGGAAGTGACTGTGAATCTCCTCAGGGATTTTTTGATGGTGCCAGTCAAGGCCAACCCCCTCGATGTAGTATTGGGGTAGCTCTGTATTTTAGTAACACTCACTTCATCGATTGTCACCACTCCCCCATGAGAGGCTCAAACAACAAAGATGAATTTGGAGCCTTATGGTTTCTCCTAGAACTAGCTAGGGAAAAATGCGTTTCTAGATTACAGGTTTTGGGTGATTCAAAATTGGTCATTGACTAGGCAAACAAAAGGGATGAAGTAAAATTTTTGGTCTTGAAACTCTTTTTTCGAACTTCAAAGTTGTGGCAGAGCCCTTTGAACATGTCATGAACTCAACATGGAAGTGTATAGGTTTTCATAAGAAGCTCCTGCTCTTCCCATTAGTTCGATAAGCATTTACGAGTTCACAGATGGAGAAGAAAGTGAGTCGATGGAGACAAATGTCTCCTTCTAGTACTATTTTTTTGTTTTTCTTTGATGTGGAGACAACATATGATTCACATTTTTGTATAATGTTGGAATTTTTTTGTTGTAACATTTTATGTTTCTATGGATGATATTTATAAGATGTCACATATGATGATAGGAAATGTATAGAGGTTTGAATGTCTTCCACAACATTCAGAGTTCATATGTATCAATTCCATTCCCTCAATATAATCATATAATTTTTGTAGTTTTTAAAGTTAATGTTGGCCTATATATTTTTTATGGCCAACATAGATCCATTTTAAGCTTGGATCTGTCAAGTGTTGAGAGCAATCACATTTCTTAAGGTGAAAACTTCTTTTATAATGAAAATTTTGAAAAAATCCTTTTGCATCTTGAGTGGTTTGATTACTCTCGTCACTTGATAGATCTAGGCTTAAGATGGATCTATGATAGCTATATATGTGGGTGTGTTTATACCATGTCTTTTCGAATTTCCCACTGTAGATCACCTGATAATGCAATATACTAAAGCAAAATACCTTGATCTACTTCTACAAACAAACTTGTGGAAGCTTAATCTATTTTGAGTAAGATCAAATAGAACACATACAACAGAGAATGAGAAATCAATCACACATGAACACAAAAGAATACTTTGGGGAAAGCCTCACTAAAAACCCCGATTACTCAAAGCTTTAGCTCACAAGCTATCCAGTTTTTAGTACAATCCCTCAATGCTGCTCATATACTGAATAGACACAACATATGCCTTCCTTCAGTCCTCGAAGCCTCCTATTTCCTTGCACAGTTTCTCTTGGGTCCTCTGGCTACCACCTATGTGAATTTTCACCTCACACACAACATTGACCTCTGAAATAACTGCGCAATCTTGAAGGAGTTGATTCCTTCTACATGGATGAGTTTCCTATATAGGAAAAACCCTCCAACTGATAGTACATTGTTCCTTCCTTTAATCTCAACTGGGTCTCTATCTGAACTGACATGAATGAGTTATTTATGAGAGAATATTCAATTATCTGGAGAACACTAGTTGCATGCATGCATGCATTGACTAACTGAACTCACAATCAGTTCCACAAACTATTGGAACTAATCTAACTAGACTTAACTCAATTAACTGAGCTAACTAATTACAACTCAAAGTACAACTCATCATGATCTCCTTAATCAAGGGATAACTTCCTCAATCAAAGGGGAAACTGTTGCATGTCTTCACATAGACTTCATGTTTGATTTTCTACAACTAATTAACTCAAGATGAATTAATTAATTATTTTACAAACAGCTAGTGAGAGTAAATTCGAATTTTAATTCAGGGACTAATTGAAATTGGAATCTATCCTGAAATGTTATTTTTAGCATTTCTATTTTTTGCTATTTCCAACAGAGTTGGAGTATATCCTGAAATGCTATTTATAGAAATGTTATTTTTAGCATTTCTATTTTTAGCATTTCTTATTGCCATTTTCAACACTCCCTCTCAACAAGAAAGGCATTCAACTCGAACCTGATCCTGAACCTTTGGAATGTTCTGCATGCAACACTTCTCTCAAGTGTTGTTGTTCCAGGAACTCTAGAAACACAAAAAATATCCAACCTGAATCAGAATGATGCCTCTGCCATCAAAGTCTCTAACTATTATTGCCTCTGTCAACTGAAAACTCTACACCTCTTTGCTCTTCAGTATCTGACTGCTCTAGCCTCTGTCACTTGGATCTCTGACTGCGTCAATCACACTGATTCCTCCTGCTGCATCCGTGTTGCTGCTGGTCCTATCTCCCAGCATGCATCCGCATTGCACCTCCTCTCATCATGTTGCATCGTGCTACCCACTGTTGCACTACAACTCAGTTACTAAGAAGTAAGTAACTGATCTCCCAACTGACCTCCCTGTTGGGCTAGAAACATCCTCTGATGCTGAAGCTTCCTTTGCCGCTCCATCTACATCTGTCTCTACCCACTCAGTTAGTCCTACTACTCCTCGTTGGGGCTCCCATAGCAAGATCTAATCAAAGAGGCTGGGTACTGTTATAGACATTTTTGGGCACTTCAACCCCAAATCACAAATGTCCATAAACTGAGAGCTCTTAAGTCCCTAAAAGTGTTGCTTCACTACCTAAAGGAACAAGGTCAGCTGATTACATCACCTCCCAGAAGTTCTCCACTGAAAACTGCTCATAAATGGTCAAAACTGGACCATACTGAAA
>APFE030345640.1:87843-127460 GCA_000404065.3 Pinus taeda
TTCAGTATTAAAGGGATCTTGAATATTCCAACTTCATTTTTTAATATAAACATAGCTGAGCATCTAGTTCTGCTAATATACGAAGTGCTCGGAGGAATTATATAGAACATGACGATTATCTTGATAGGCGAGCTATACCCGATGAAACAGCTACTAGACGATACCAGCGTGATTATGGGGCTGGATATTGTGAGAGCATGCCACCATGCAGGGCTCCATACCCTGAGGACAGTTATAGTTATCGCATGAATGGAATGTGAGACTTTCATAATTACGGGATGAATGCAGGAATGCCAGAATATCATGATTATGCAGGAGGAGGAATATGTGGGTCCAAGCACCCATATTCAGCTGTGAGTAACGATCTTCCATCCCCAACTCGGCATTCCAGGAGTCGTTTAGATTATGAGGTAGGTGCTCCAGATTCGCATTACCAAAGAGGGTCCATGGGAGGCCAAGATTTACAATTAGGTTATGGTGCAGGCAACAGAACTGGTGGTGATTACCTACCTAGAGGCACTGATGTTGGAGGTGGACCATATCTGTATTGAAAAGCTCAGCACCATATTACTGAAAACTTAGATACTGACTAAGATATAGAATGTATTCATCCCACTTATAACACTGTCAAAGAAATGACAGAAGGAGAATGGACAACCCACAGGTCATCTCCTTATAATAATTCCTTGGAAGAATATATGAGAGAACACATGGAGTGGCTTGTATTAACCAAAGTCCAGCATCAGATTGTACTAGGGAAACCAATGATAGTCCGCAGGATCTACACAAAGGCCTGGGATGAAATGTCATACAAAAGAGGAAGATTTCCTGAATTGATAGTATTTTGACGGTTCTCATGGGCTTCCTGAGAAAAGCATCCATATTGTAATAAGTACCAGTCACAAGGGATTAATTGTGACTAGATTTCTCGTGAGTTTTGCTGTACCAAAGCATTCTCAGGGTAAATCGATTATGGTCTATATTTTCCCGTGGGATTTTACGAAAAAGCATCCACTTTGTTATCTTTTGTAGGATTTACTTTTTTGAACAAGAATCTATGATCAGATATTGCTTTGGCATTACCCGAAAACAACTATTCCATCTGTCGGACTGGAATCTTTGTGCAGACGTTGCCTTAGTGCTATCTGAAAGTAATGACTCCATCCACCTCTAGATCAGTTCACGGATGACCTACAGTGATTTTTGTCCCCCCTCACTGCCTATGTAAGGAGGGTAAGGCTCATTACAAAGGCATTCGCATTTGGAGTCAGTTTGAGTCTTTGTGTGTTGTGTCGAGTTTCTCTCCTTCTCTGCATCTGCAGACACTTTGTCTGATCTGCTTGCATCACGAGATGAACTCAAGTCCTTAGGTGATTTGGGAGCCTACGCATCAGTGTGCTCGGCACTGGTGAGAACCTAAAGTGGCCGAATCATTTAGAGAGTCAACCAGTTTGTATATGTGTCGAAGTCTGATTCTGAGGCAGAGTCTATCCTTCACCAGGTAGCCTCCGGTATTGCTTGTTCCATGCGAACAGCATAAAGCCCAGTAAATGCGAAGATAGTCAATCTTTGTAAGGAAATCTCTCTATAAACAATTTCTTCCATTCTAAAATAAAATGAGTACACCATGTTCGAGTTGAATACTCTGTGCATTTATCAAGTCTGCTGTGGTAGTAGTTTTTTCTGAGCTATCATCTGAAGTTCGCAGGAAGTTCACCAAAAGAACGAAGGGATGCCAAGGTCGTTGTTAGGCGTAGAAGCCATTGTTGAGACCGTGAGAGCGTGAAAGTTCTGAGTAGGTTCACCACTGGTTCACCAGGAGTTGGCCATCAAAGAAGAACGAAGAGAAAAAGGTGTGTGCTTCAGGAAGCTTTCCTTTTCCTTCAATGTCAAGTGCA
This sequence comes from Pinus taeda, assembly GCA_000404065.3. Lineage (NCBI taxonomy): Eukaryota > Viridiplantae > Streptophyta > Pinopsida > Pinales > Pinaceae > Pinus > Pinus taeda. The sequence continues at coordinate 89,742 of APFE030345640.1, forward strand.
GGATACTTGGTGAACCTATGCTCAAGAGGTTCATATATGGGGAAGATTTGTGTGTCCTGACTTTTCTGTTCCTTCTCTTTTTCTTCTTCTTCATCCTTAAACAAGGATGCAATGGTTATTTTTGTTGTAGACTCCGATTCCGAAGAGGAGGCTACTTCTTTGGGAAACAAAGCTGGAAACCTGTTGACATTTTTAACAGGATCCTGAATCTTTATACTTCTTTTTACCAGAAAGGAGTCTGGAACTGGGTTTTCAACTTTTGATAGATTCATCTTTTCAACTTTATCTGTTAAACCAATTATGAAATGTTTAGTTGTATCAAGATGATCAACTAATTTTTCTTCTACTCCTTCTATTTTAGATAAATATTCTCTAGCATAAGAACAAATCAAACTAGAATCAAACTGTACATTGTTCAAACATTTATTTACATCATTAATTGATACTTGCACAGTATCAATTTATTCCTTGACTTTGGCAGATTTCCTGTCCGGAAAAGTAAATCCTATGGAAGATAACAAAGTGGATGCTTTTTCGTAAAAGCCCAAGGGAAAATATAGACCATAATCTATTTACAGTGTGAATGCTTTGGTATAGCAAAGCTCACGAGAAATCCGGTCACAATTAAGCCCTTGTGACTGGTACTTATTACAATATGGATGCTTTTCTCGGGAAGACCATGAGAACCGTCAAAATACTGTCAATTCAGGAAATCTTCCTCTTTTGTATAACATTTCGTCCCAGGCCTTTGTGTAGATCCTGTGGACTATCATTAGTTTCCCTAGTACAATCTAATGCTGGACTTTGGTTAATACAAGCCATTCCATGTGTTCTCTCATATATTCTTCCAAGGAATTATTATAAGGAGATGACCTGTGGGTTGTCCATTCTCCTTCTATCATTTCTTTAATAGTGTTATAAGTGGGATGAATACATTCTATATCTTGTTGATTACATATATTACAATGAGTTTTACAATATTTTTCATGCCATATTGGGTCCACTGCTGTCCTACTTACACCATAATCATTCCACCAGTCTCTAAACCACTGACATTGTTGATACCCTTGATAATAGCCAATGGCTCTAAATTTTAACTTTGTGTAGTGAGTTCCTTCCTTGTCATCGACATTGAGGAAGTCCCACCATAACTGCTTGTGTTCTGCAAAATTATACACTATATCTAGGAAAATAATCTTCGGGTCATTTCTTGGCCAACGGGCAACAAGTTGTGTTCAGTAATATCCTGGCTCATTCCATATATCCCTTGTCCTGTATATGCAGACATATCTTTCATGTATGCCCATGCTGGATCCTCCATGATACCAAATGGTGGCAATATCATGAAAATTCTGCTCCAAGGCTCGCTGTGCAATGTCAACATTTCTTCGTGCATTGTCATATATCATATCATGGATCCACTTTCTACCTTTAGGGTATACTTTTCTTTTGGGTACAAGGTGCTGAATGTCAGTGTGGGGCTGTAGGTTGGCATCCAGGACCTTTATGTTTCTTAGCTGCCAAGTGGGTTTCCAATTTCTCTTGTACTCTTCCCAGTCTTGGTTATCTGGGATGGTCCTGAGCACTTCTTCTTTCTGGTGCTGATCCCACTCAGTAATGATCATCATGATATGATCTTTGTCTTCAATATATTCCCTGCCAAGAAAATCAGGGAGACTGTTGTCCTTTCCTTGGATATGTTCTACTTGAAAATCAAAGTTTGCAAAAAGAGCTTGCCATCTGGCAAACTTGGCTTCTCCGACCTTCTTGATGTCTTTTGTTAAAACTTTCTGCAAAGCAGATGCATCAATTCTGAGTAAAAAAGGTTTGTTAATGAGATAAACTTCAAACATACTGATGCAATTCCAAGCTGCCTTTACTTCCTTTTCTATGGTAGAGTAGTTCAGCTCTGCTGGATTCCAGACTCCGGATGCAAACTGAACCACTTGTTCATGTTTTCCAACCTTTTGTTTTAAAATTCTACCCCATTTGATATTACTTGCATCTGATTCAACAATTTTATGTGCAACGTGATCGGCAACATATAATATAGGCAAAGATTTTACCTTGGCCTTGATATTTTGGACTGCCTTTGTATGGACATCTGTCCATTCTAGAGGATTCTTCTTCAATCTTTTGTTTAGTATTCTCCTGTCACTGGCGCAGTCCTGGTAGAAGTTGCTGACATAGTTGAGGCAGCCTAAGAACCTTTGCAGTTGGCTCTTATCTGTTATGACATCTGGAAATCTGTCTGCAAACTCGAGTGCATGTTTCTGTAAAGAAATCTACCCATTGCAGATTGTGTGGCCCAAAAATTTGATAGAAGTTTGGAAAATGTCTATCTTCTTTTTGCTAAGCACCAAACCATTGTGCTTAACCAAATTCATAAATATATTTACATGTTTAAAATGATCATGAATGGCTTTAGAAAATATTAATACATCATCTATATACACAATCAACCAATCAAAATATGGCTTGAAAACATTGTCCATTACCTTCTAGAACTTTGATGGAGCATTCTTTAACCCAAAAGGCATGACATTCCATTCATAGTGTCCTGCTGGTATACTAAAGGCAGTTTTGAATTTATCCTTCTCAGAAATGGCCACTTGCTAAAATCCTGATTTTAGATCAAACTTGGATAATATTTTGGCCCCCGCTATCCTCCTGATTAGATCTCCTTTATGGGGTATTGGATAGGTGTCATCAGCTAGGACTGAATTTAGAGGCTTATAGTTTATGACTAGTCTTGGGATGCCTCTAATTTGTTCAACTCTCTTATTTACGTAGAACCCATAACAGTTCCATGGATGTTTGATTCTTTGATCAGCTTTTTTCTGAGGAGCTATTTGATTTCTTGTTTGCAATGATCTCTGTATTCTTTGCTCATGGGTATAGCTCTACTCTTAAGAGGCTTTCCAGCATATCCTTCCTTGTAAGGTAGCTCCACTGTGTGCTGCTTCCTATGCCAAAAGGCATTAGGTTCCTCTGAGCAACAATCTTCTTCAATCTGTTTCTTCAAGTCTTCAATTTTTCTTCTTATTTGAGGCAACCTGAGTTGTTCTTCTACTTTTAGAGTAGATTTTAGATCTTTTAGGTCTGATAATCGAGCTTCAGCCTTGTCCAAATTCTGCACAGTTTGGACCATTGTCGAAATTCTGAGATTTGATATATAGGGAAGCTCAATTTTCTTCCTTGTCCCCTTAGATGTGGGAACAGAGATAAAATATCCAGCTTTTCCTCCTTTGAGTCTGAGTGGAGGCTCTACTGCTGCCAGAAAAACATTTCCCAGTATGCAATCTACTGGTATATCAGCTACTGCAAATTTCAGATAAACACAGTGAGTATCAAAGCAGAGGGAGGCTTTGGGTACTTCATATTGAAGCTTTTTATTACCCAAACCGACCACCTTTCTTTCTGCAGCGACCCAATACTTTGCTGGAATATTTTTCAAGTTGAGGAAATTGATGTTTGCTCTGGAATCTAAGAGTGCAACCATTTCAAACATTTTCCCTTTTATGCAGACATTTACTTTGACATGGTGTTGCTGATAGGAAATAGTTAATAATCTCATATCTCTGAATCCAAAATTTGGATCCTTCATTCCTTCAGCAACCTGAATTTCTTGGTTACTGTCATATTGAGCAGTATCCCATGGCTGATCATTGTCTTCTTCTTTTGCTACCATTTTCCCTTTTTGGAGCTCTGCAATTTGAGCTCTCATTGTGGAAATTTCTGCCTTGAGATTATGAATCTCATGGCTCACTTCACCTAAAGTGAGTGATCTTACTCTACCAGGTTTCTGATGATGCATTTGAAATGATTTTGTATTTCGTTCATAAGAGGCATCAATGAATAGGGACTTCTTACCTGATTCTTTTGAAGCTTTGGATTTGAGCTGATCTGTAAATGCTTCAATCAGGCAATTTTTCATGTCTCCTTCTTCCATGGCTCTTATCTGAGATAGAATTTTCAGCTCATCTTCTTTTGTCGATGCCATGAGGACCTTTTCTTTTTGAGGCTTGGGCCTTTCTTCTTCTTCACTTGATTCACTGAAATATTCAGAGTCAGAATCATATTGAGCATGACAAGCGCATTCTTCAGGATCATAACATAAACAATCTGAAGAACTAGAGTCTGAATATTGTTCCATGTGAGCATGTAATTCTTCTGCAGAAGAAGAACTGAAAGAATCATAAGATGATTCTTCTATTTGATGCTGCTGAGCAATTTCTCTGATGGTAACATTTGGGCAGTGTTCTGTTTTGTGTGCATGAGAACCACATTTCATGCAGAGCATTGGTTCTCTTCTTTCTTGCTTAACTTGTTTGGCTTTCTGAGCAAAGGCTTCAGATTTCTTACCTTTATTTAAATTTGATTCTTCACCTTGTGGACATCTGGAGGATGTATGTCCATTCTGCCCACATAACCAACAAGTGATTTTATTCCACTTTTCTTGTTTTTCAGAATGTAGATGAATATCAGAGGGATTATGATAGTGTGTTCTGGGAACATACTTATAATATCCTCTCTTTGTTCTGGAGGCTTGGCCTCACACTGGTTTGGAGTATCTTTTCTTAGCCTTTGGATAGTTTCTCCTATTTTTGTAGAAAGTTTCTTTGAACTCTCTCTTTTCTCTTTTCTTAGCTTTTCTTCTTTTGACCAAAGGATCATCTGCTGTAAGTCCATACTTGCTGCAAATGGACTTTTTGTCTACTAATCTGGAAAGCTTTTCCAGAGATTTATTTACCTTTGAGCTTGTACAAAGACTTACCGGTGTCTTTGTAATGTGGGCATATATCTCACCCCATGTGTATGACTCAAAAGGTAACTGGAAGACTTCTTGCATTCTAATATAATCAACAAATCTAGATGGCAGGGCTGCAAGATATTCCTGTTTCCATAACAGGTTATTAGAATCTTTAACTTCATAGATTCTTTGCATCCAGTCTCTATGGAAGTCTTCATATTGGGACATCTTGTGGCACTTTAAGTTCATGAGGATGACCTCATTTTTATCGGCAATTTCTGTTTCACTTCCACACCAATGTTCTAGAATCATTGATGTTAGTGCACCAATCATGTCGCTGGTGACAGTGCCATCAGAGTTGTGTATAATATCTCCTTTCTCGTCTTTGAGAACTTCTGCTTCCATTATTTCAATGAGTTTAGGAGAAGATTCTGTCTCCCACCACTTGAGGAGTATCCCTGTAAAACACTGAATAATGGTTCTGCAAGCATCAATTTCATGTTTTCCTCTAAGACACGTGAGTTTATATTCTATATATATCATATCTATCATCTGTCGGATTTGACCAACACTCATGTTGTCTATGTTCCACTCTCTGTGGGAATCTAGGAAAAAGGTGTGTGCTTCAGGAAGCTTTCCTTTTCCTTCAATGTCAGGTGCAGGATACTTGGTGAACCTATCCTCAAGAGGTTCATATATGGGGAAGATTTGTGTGTCCTGACTTTTCTGTTCCTTCCCTTTTTCTTCTTCTTCATCCTTAAACAAGGATGTAATGGTTATTTTTGTTGTAGACTCCAATTCTGAAGAGGAGGCTACTTCTTTGGGAAACAAAGTTGGAAACCTGTTGACATTTTTAACAGGATCTTGAATCTTTATACTTCTTTTTACCATAAAGGAGTTTGGAACTGGTTTTTCAACTTTTGATAGATTCATCTTTTCAACTTTATCTGTTAAACCAGTTATGAGATGTTTAGTTGTATCAAGATGATCAACTAATTTTTCTTCTACTCCTTCTATTTTAGATAAAGATTCTCTAGCATAAGAACAAATCAAACTAGAATCAAACTGTACATTGTTCAAACATTTATTTATATCATTAATTGATACTTGCACAGTATCAATTTGTTCCTTGACTTCGGCAGATTTTGTTGCATTGATTTCTAAGCCTTTTAATGCACTATTTGTCCAATTGAGTTGTTCACTGGCTTTCTGTATTCTTCCATCAATGCCTAAAGCGTTGTCATCCTTCTGTACCAGTGGTATGGCTTTGGGTGAATTTTGATTTTCTCCAATCACAATTCCTTTGAAAGGAGGGAATGTGGATGGAGTTTCAACTTTTGTTCCATCCAGTGCAGTCCAAGCATGCTTATTAGCTGAGGTACTTATGGATCTAGTAAAAACATTTAATGGACATATATTATCTTTCCAAGAGTAGAAAGATATCCATGTGTTATTTACTTCCATATAATGTTTCCAGGCCTCAGCTAATTCTCTCTTTTCATGGGGAGCATAATTCTAATTATATTCATCCACCTGGGGTTTAGTGTACAGATCCCAATTTAACATTGCCTTCATCCATGCTGCACTAATATCTTATTTGAGGCATCCATCCATGAGAGAATAAAATTTATGTATCTCCATTACTGCAGCCTTTTTGCAGTCAGCAGGAACTGGGTGGAATCTGTAGTCTGGTATCAGGCGATTTGCCTGTTCAAGGTATCCTAGGCCATACCTGGGTTTGGTTGGTCTCATTAGACACGTCATCTCAATCAGCCTTGGGTCTTCTCCTTCTAATGTTACAATTTCATGCATCATTAATACATGGTCAGAATCCTGCTTATGTGGGAAAGGTATATCTGAGCATTTAGGATTCGGGCATGGACTGACAGAGGTCGAAGGAGGAGCAGTACCAGATCTGGGGTTATGATAAGCATGTATTGCAGATTCGGCAAGTGTAAGCAAATTTATATTTTCTTGACATTCAGGACACTTGACTTCTAATGAATGATAATTTACAAGTTGTGCTAACTCATACAAGGAATTGTGTTTACAAAAAGATGAACTGGGAGAAGTTGTATCTACAGTGGAGGGGTCTCTGTAATATTTGGATGATTTACAGGCGGCTTCAATTCTTCGGCGGTCAATTGTAGATCTTCGGGGAAAAGAGATGACAACAGAAGTCAAATTCTCAGTAATATCAGCAGAAGTGATATTCTTGGGCAAAAGAGGCTTAGGATTATTCACCACCCAATGTTCTGGAAATGTCAAGTCTTCCCATTTGATTGTTAGATGCTCAATTTTTTTATTTCTGGCATCTGTCATGACAAGGACACTTGACTTGGAATCTCTACTGGGTGTATGGCGGATGGCTGGCCACAAGGTATTGGTGTGACGAAAACAACCTTTGGTCTGAATGGCTATGTTATTTCTCTTTTTGTTCATGTCGAAACCAGCAGTTTGGATTTGAAGCTGCAGTATCTGGTCTATGGTTTCGTCAAAGGTATATATAGAGAAATTCAGGTAACAATCAAAATAGACTAGGCCATCAGACAGAGGAGCAACAATGCCACCTATTAAGGAATCAGTGTACTTATTGTGTGTTAAGTCTCAGATAATGGCAAGCACAAAAGTATGTAATCCTTTATGAATTAGAGGATTTATTCCTACTCGAATGCATCCTAAATGCAAATAGTTTGTCTTCAACCTTTTTGCCTCGGCCTATAATTCTTTTAGATTCAACAGAGATATAGTTTGGACATTATCTGAGTTTTCCTGTATCTGGCTCACAGACTCTTCTATACTAATTCTAGTTGCATCTTTCAAATGGAAAACAGAAAAATCACTATATACATCAGAGGGAGCTATGGCAAGTAGTTCCCATCGGGAAAAAGGCTGGAGTTCTTCATATTCAAGTTCAGCAGAATTCAGGACACGACTGGAACTTGAAGCAAACATATCCCTTAAAGGATTTTCTTCAGCCTTAGACTCTCTCTTCTATTTCCCGGAAAGAAACTAATTTTCGGAAAGAATCCATTCCTTTATGAGTATTAAGTTTTGAATATCGACCTTATGAACCAGACGTTACTAGCTTTGATACCAATTTTTAGCAGGGGCTCCTGTCACGAGCTTGCTCTTGTTGTGTCTCTTCATTCTTCTCTGATGGCCAACTCCTGTTGAACCAGTGGTGAACCTACTCAGAACTTTTTGACATTCTGCTCCTGACACCATAGTTGCTTGTATTCTGCAAAAAAAATTTAAGGGGCTCCTATCACGAGCTTGCTCTTGCTGTGTCACTTCATTCTTCTCTGATGGCCAACTCCTGGTGAACCAGTGGTGAACCTACTCAGAACTTTCACGCTCTCACCATCTCAACAATGGCTTCTATGCCTAACAACGACCTTGGTGTCCCTTCATTCTTTTGGCGAACTTCCTGCGAACTTCGGATGATAGCTCAAAAAAAACTACTACCACAGCAAACTTGATAAATGCACAGAGTATTCAACTCGAACATGGTGTACTCATTTTATTTCAGAATGGAAGAAATTGTTTACAAAGATATTTCCTTACAGAGATTGACTATCTTCGCATTTACCGAGCTTTATGTTGTTCGCATGGAACAAGCAATACCATATGATACCTAGCGAAGGATAGACTCTGCCTCAGAATCAGACTTCGACACATATACAGACTGGTTGACTCTCTAAATGATTCAGCCACTTTAGGTTCTCACCAGTGCCGAGCACACTGATGCGTAGGCTCCCAAATCACCTAAGGACTTGAGTTCGTCTCGTGATGCAAGCAGATCGGACAGAGTGTCCGCAGATGCAGAGCAGGAGAGAAACTCGACGCAACACACAAAGACTCAAACTGACTCCAAATGTGAATGCCTTTGTAATGAGCCTTACCCTCCTTATATAGACAGTGAGGGGGGACAAACATCACTATAGGTCATCCGTGAACTGACCTACTGGTGGATGGAGTCATTACTTTCGGATAGTGCTAGGGCAACGTCCGCACAAAGATTCCAATCCGATGGATGGAATAGTTGTTTTCAGGTAATGCCAAAGCAATATCTGATCATAGATTCCTATCTAGAAAAGTAAATCCTACAAAAGATAACAAAGTGGATGCTTTTTTGTAAAATCCCATGGGAAAATATAGACCATAATCTATTTACACTGTGAATGCTTTGGTACAGCAAAGCTCACGAGAAATCTGGTCACAATTAAGCCCTTGTGACTAGTACTTATTACAATATGGATGCTTTCCTCGAGAAGCCCATGAGAACCATCAAAATACTATCAATTTGGGAAATCTTCCTCTTTTGTATAGCATTTCATCCTAGGCCTTTGTGTAGATCCTACGGACTATCATTGGTTTCCCTAGTACAATCTGATGCTGGACTTTGGTTAATACAAGCCACTCCATGTGTTCTCTCATATATTCTTCCAAGGAATTATTATAAGGAGATGACCTGTGGGTTGTCCATTCTCCTTCTGTCATTTCTTTGACAGTGTTATAAGTGGGATGAATACATTCTATATCTTGCTGATTACATATATTATAATGAGTTTTACAATATTTTTCATGCCATATTGAGTCCATTGCGGTCCTACTTACACCATAATTAGTCCACCAGTATCTAAACCACTGACATTGTTGATACCCTTGATAATGGCCAATGGCGCTAAATTTTAACTTTGTGTAGTGAGTGCCTTCCTTTTCATCGACATTGAGGAAGTCCCACCATAGCTACTTGTATTTTGCAAAATTATTCTGAAGAAAACCCTTTAAGGGATATGTTTGTTTCAAGTTCCAGTCGTGTCCTAAATTCTGCTGAACTTGAATATGAAGAACTCCAGCCTTCTACTCAATGGGAACTACCTGCCATGGCTTCCTCTGTTGTATATAGTGATTTGTCTGTTTTCCATTTGAAAGTTGCAACTAGAATTAGTATAAAAGAGTCTGTGAGCCAGATATAGGAAAACTCAGATAATGTCCAAACTATATCTCTATTGAATCCAAAAGAATTACAGGCCGAGGCAAAAACGTTGAAGACAAACTATTTGCATTTAGGATGCATTCATCCCACTTATTACATTGTCAAAGAAATGACAGAAGGAGAATGGGCAACCCACAGGTCATCTCCTTATAATAATTCCTTGGAAGAATATATGAGAGAACACATGGAGTGGCTTGTATTAACCAAAGTCCAGCATCAGATTGTACTAGGGAAACCAATGATAGTCCGCAGGATCTACACAAAGGCCTGGGATGAAATGTTATACAAAAGAGGAAGACTTCCCGAATTGACAATATTTTGACAGTTCTCATGGACTTCCTGAGAAAAGCATCCATATTGTAATAAGTACCAGTGACAAGGGATTAATTATGACCAGATTTCTCATGAGCTTTGTTGTACCAAAGAATTCACAGTGTAAATAGATTATGGTCTATATTTTCCCATGGGCTTTTACGAAAAAGCATCCACTTTGTTATCTTCCGTAGGATTTACTTTTCCGGACAAGAATCTATGATCAGATATTGCTTTGGCATTACCCGAAAACAACTATTCCATCTGTCGGACTGGAATCTTTGTGCGGACGTTACCCTAGAAATATCCTAAAGTAATGACTCCATCCACCTCTAGGTTAGTTCACAGATGACCTACAGTGATGTTTGTCCCCCCTCACTACCTATATAAGGAGGGTAAGGCTCATTGCAAAGGCATTCTCATTTGGAGTCAGTTTGAGTCTTTGTGTGTTGCGTCAAGTTTCTCTCCTGCTCTGCATCTGCAGACACTCTGTCTGATCTGCTTGCATCACGAGACGAACTCAAGTCCTTAGGTGATTTGGGAGCTTGCGCATCAGTGTGCTCGGCATTGGTGAGAACCTAAAGTGGCCAAATCATTTAGAGAGTCAACCAGTCTGTATATGTGTCGAAGTCTGATTCTGAGGCAGAGTCTATCCTTCGCCAGGTAGCCTCCGGTATTGCTTGTTCCATGCGAACAACATAAAGCCCGGTAAATGCGAAGATAGTCAATCTCTGTAAGGAAATATCTCTGTAAACAATTTCTTCCATTCTAAAATAAAATGATTACACCATGTTCGATTTGAATACTTTGTGCATTTATCAAGTCTGCTGTCGTAGTAGTTTTTTTTGAGCTATCATCTGAAGTTCGCAGGAAGTTCGCCGAAAGAACGAAGGGACGCTAAGGTCATTGTTAGGTGTAGAAGCCATTGTTGAGACCGTGAGAGCATGAAATTTCTGAGTAGGTTCACCACTGGTTCACTAGGAGTTGGCCATCAAAGAAGAACGAAGAGACACAACAAGAGCAAGCTCGTGACAGAAGCCCCTGCTAAAAATTGGTATCAAAGCCAGTAATGTCTGGTTCATAAGGTCGGTATTCAAAACTTAATACTCATAAAGGAATGGATTCTTTCTAAAAATCAGTTTCTTTCCGGGAAATAGAAGAGAGAGAGTTTAAAGACGAAGAAAACCCTTTAAGGGATATGTTTGCTTCAAGTTCTAGTCGTGTCCTGAATTCTGCTGAACTTGAATATGAAGAACTCCAGCCTTCTGCCCAATGGGAACTACCTGCCATAGCTCCCTCTGATGTATATAGTGATTTTTCTATTTTCCATTTGAAAGTTGCAACTAGAATTAGTATAAAAGAGTCTGTGAGCCGGATACAGGAAAAATCAGATAATGTCCAAACTATATCTCTGTTGAATCCAAAAGAATTACACACCGAGGGAAAAAGGTTGAAGACAAACTATTTGCATTTAGGATGCATTCGAGTAGGAATCAATCCTCTAATTCATAAAGGATTACATACTTTTGTGCTTGCCACTGTCCGAGACTTAACACACAATAAGTACACTGATTCCTAAATAGGTGGGATTATTGCTCCTTTTCTGATGGCCCAGTCTATTTTGACTGTTACCTGAATTTCTCTATATATACCTTTGACGAAACCATAGACTAGATACTGCAATGCCAAATCCAAACTGTTGGTTTCGACATGAACAAAAAGAGAAATAACATAGCCATTTAGACCAAAGGATGTTTTCGTCACACCAATACCTTGTGGCCAGCCATCCGCCATACACCTAGTAGAGATTCCAAGTCAAGTGTCATTGTCATGAAAAATGCCAGAAATAAAAAAATTGAGCATCTAATAATCAAATGGGAAGACTTGACATTTCCAGAACATTGGGTGGTGAATAATCCTAAGCCTCTTTTGCCCAAGAATATCACTTCTATTGATATTACTGATAATTTGACTTCTGTTGTCATCTCTTTTCCCCAAAGATCTACAATTGACCACCGAAGAATTGAAGCCGCCTGTAAATCATCCAAATATTACAGAGACCCCACCACTGTAGATACAGCTTCTTCCAGTTCATATTTTTGTAAACATAATTCCTTGTATGAGTTAGCACAGCTTGTAAATTATCATTCATTAGAAGTCAAGTGTCCTGAATGTCAGGAAAATATAAATTTGCTTACACTTGCCGAATCTGCAATACATGCTTATCATAACCCCAGATCTGGTACTGCTCCTCCTTCGACCTCTGTCAGTCCATGCCCGAATCCTAAATGCTCAAATATACCTTTCCCACATGAGCAGGATTCTGACCATGTATTAATGATGCATGAAATTGTAACATTAGAAGGAGAAGACCCAAGGCTGACTAAGATGGCATGTCTAATGAGACCAGCCAAACCCAGGTACGGCCTAGGATACCTTGAACAGGAAAATCCCCTGATACCAGACTGCAGATTCCACCCAGTTCCCGCTGACTGCAAAAATCCTGCAGTAATGGAGATACATAAATTTTATTCTCTCATGGATGGATGCCTCAAATCAGAGATTAGTGCAGCATGGATGAAGGCAATGTTAAATTGGGATCTGTACACTAATCCCCAGGCAGATGAATTTAATCAAAATTATGCTCCCCATGAAAAGAGAGAAATAGTTGAGGCCTGGAAACATTATATGGAAGTAAATAACACATGGATATCTTTCTACTCTTGGAAAGATAATATATGTCCATTAAATGTTTTTACTGGATCCATAAGCACCTCAGCCAATAAGCATGCTTGGAATGCACTGGATGGAACAAAAGTTGAAACTCCATCCACATTCCCTCCTTTTAAAGGAATTGTGATTGGAGAAAATCAAAATGCAGCCAAAGCAAACTTGGCTTCTCCGACCTTCTTGATGTCTTTTGTTAAAACTTTTTGCAAAGAAGATGCATCAGTTATGAGTAAAAAAGGTTTGTTAATAAGATAAGCTTCAAACTTACTGATGCAATTCCAAGCTGCCTTTACTTCCTTTTCTATGGTAGAGTAGTTCAGCTCTGCTGGATTCCAGACTCCGGATCCAAACTGAACCACTTGTTCATCTTTTCCAACCTTTTGTTTTAAAATTCCACCCCATCCGATATTACTTTCTTCTAATTCAACAATTTTATGTGCAAGGTCATCGGCAACATATAAGATAGGCAAAGATTTTACCTTGGCCTTGATATTCTGGACTGCCTTTGTATGGACATCTGTCCATTCTGGAGGATTCTTCTTCAATCTTTTGTTTAGTATTCTCCTGTCACTGGCACAGTCCTGGTAGAAGTTGCTGACGTAGTTGAGGTAGCCTAAGAACCTTTGAAGTTGGTTCTTGTCTGTTATGACATCTGGAAATCTGTCTGCAAGCTCGAGTGCATGTTTCTGTAAATAAATCTGCCCATTACAAATTGTGTAGCCCAAAAATTTGATAGGAGTTTGGAAAACTTCTATCTTCTTTTTGCTAAGCACCAAACCATTGTGCTTAACCAAATTCTTAAATATATTTACATGTTTAAAATGATCATGAATGGTCTTAGAAAATATTAATACATCATCTATATACACAATCAGCCAATCAAAATATGGCTTGAAAATACTGTCCATTATCTTCTAGAACTTTGATGGAGCATTCTTTAACCCAAAAGGCATGACATTCCATTCATAATGTCCTGCTCGTATATTGAAGGTAGTTTTGAATTTATCCTTCTCAGAAATGGCCACTTGCCAAAATCCTGCTTTTAGATCAAACTTGGAGAATATTTTGGCCCCCGCTATCCTCCTGATTAGATCTCCTTTATGGGGTATTGGATAGGTGTCATCAGCTACGATTGAATTTAGAGGCTTATAGTTTATGACTAGTCTTGGGATGCCTCTAATTTGTTCAGCTCTCTTATTTATGTAGAACCCATAACAGTTCCATGGACTGTTTGATTCTCTGATTAGCTTTCTGCTGAGGAGCTATTGGATTTCTTGTTCGCAAAGATCTCTCTATTCTTTGCTCATGGGTATAGCTCTGCTCTTACAAGGCTTTCCTGCATATCCTTCCTTGTAAGGTAGCTCCACTGTGTGCTGCTTCCTATGCCAAAAGGCATTAGGTTCCTCTGAGCAACAGTCTTCTTCAATCTGTTTCTTCAGGTCTTCAATTTTTCTTCTTATCTGAGGCAACCTGAGTTGTTCTTCTACTTTCAGAGTAGTTTTCAGATCTTTTAGGTCTGATAATCGAGCTTCAGCCTTGTCCAAATTCTACACAGTTTGGACCATTGTCGAAATTCTGGGATTTGATATATAAGGAAGCTCAATTTTCTTCCTTGTCGCCTTAGATGTGGGAACAGAGATAAAATATCCAACTTTTCCTCCTTTGAGTCTGAGTGACCCATGAGGCTCTACTGCTGCCAGAAAAACATTTCCCACTATGCAATCTACTGGTATAACAACTACTGCAAATTTCAGATAAACACAGTGAGTATCAAAGCAGAGGGAGGCTTTGGGTACTTCATATTGAAGCTTTTTATTACCCAAACCGACCACCTTTCTTTCTGCATCGACCCAATACTTTGCTGGAATATTTTTCATGTTGAGGATATTGATGTCTGCTCCAGAATCTAAGAGTGCAACCATTTCAAACATTTTACCTTTCATGCAAACATTTACTTTGACATGGTGTTGCTGATAGGAAATAGTTAATAATCTCATATCTCTGAATCCAAAATTTGGATCCTTCATTCCTTCAGCAACCTGAATTTCTTGGTTACTGTCATATTGAGCAGTATCCCATGGCTGATCAATGTCTTCTTCTTTTGCTACCTTTTTCCCTTTTTGGAGCTCTGCAATTTGAGCTCTCATTGTGGAAATTTCTGCCTTGAGATTATGAATCTCATGGCTCACTTCACCTAAAGTGAGTGATCTTACTCTACCAAGTTTCTGACAATGCATTTCAAATGATTTTGTATTTCGTTCATATGACACATCAATGAATAGGGACTTTTTACCTGATTTTTTTGAAGTTTTGGATTTGAGATGATCTCTAAATGCTTCAATCAGGTGATTTTTCATGTCTCCTTCTTCCATGGCTCTTATATGAGATAGAATTTTCAGCTCATCTTCTTCTGTCGATGCCATGAGGACCTCTTCTTTTTGAGGCTTGGGCCTTTCTTCTTCTTCACTTGATTCACTAAAATATTCAGAGTCAGAATCATATTGAGCATTACAAGCGCATTCTTCAAGATCAGAACATAAACAATCTCAAGAACTAGAGTTTGAATATTGTTCCATGTGAGCATGTAATTCTTCTGCAGAAGAAGAACTGAAAGAATCATAAGATGATTCTTCTATTTGATGTTGCTGAGCAATTTCTCTGATGGTAACATTTGGGCAGCATTCTGTTTTGTGTGCATGAGAACCACATTTCATGTAGAGCATTGATTCTCTTCTTTCTTGCTTAACTTGTTTGGCTTTCTTAGCAAAGGCTTCAGATTTCTTACCTTTATTTAAATTTGATTCTTCGCCTTGTGGATATTTGGAGGATGTATGTCCATTCTGCCCACATAACCAACAAGTGATTTATTCCACTTTTCCTATTTTGCGGAATGCAGATGAATATCAAAGGGATTATAATAGTGTGTTCTGGGAACATACTTATAATATCCTCTCTTTGTTCTGGAGGCTTGGCCTCGCACTGGTTTGGAGTATCTTTTCTTATCCTTTGGTTAGTTTCTCCTATTTTTGTAGAAAGTTTCTTTGAACTCTCTCTTTGCTCTTTTCTTAGCTTTTCTTCTTTTGACCAAAGGATCATCTGCTGTAAGTCCATACTTGCTGCAAATGGGCTTTTTGTCTCGTAAGCTGGAAAGCTTTTCCAGATATTTATTTACCTTTGATCTTGTACAAAGACTTATCAATGTCTTTGTAATGTGGGAATATATCTCACCCCATGTGTATGACTCAATAGGTAACTGGAAGTCTTCTTGCATTTTAATATAATCAACAAATCTAGATGGCAGGGCTGCAAGATATACCTGTTTCCATAACAGGTTCTTAGAATCTTTAACTTCATACATTCTTTGCATCCAGTCTCTATGGAAGTCTTCATATTGGGACATCTTGTGGCACTTTAAGTTCATGAGGATGACCTCATTTTTATCGGCAATTTCTGTTTCACTTCCACACCAATGTTCTAGAATCATTGATGTTAGTGCACCAATCATGTTGTTGGTGACAGTGCCATCAGAGTTGTGTATAACATCTCCTTTCTCATCTTTGAGAACTTTTTCTTCCATTATTTCAATGAGTTTAGGACAAGATTTTGTCTCCCACCACCTGAGGAGTGTCCTTGTAAAACACTGAATAATGGTTCTACAAGCATCAATTTCACTTTTTCCTCTAAGAGACATGAGTTTATATTTTGTATACATCATATCTATCATCTGTCGGATTTGACCAACACTCATGTTGTCTATGTTCCACTCTCTGTGGGAATCAGGGAAAAAGGTGTGTGCTTCAGGAAGCTTTCCTTTTCCTTCAATGTCAGGTGCAATATACTTGGTGAACCTATGCTCAAGAGGCTCATATATGGGGAAGATTTGTGTGTCCTGACTTTTCTATTCATTCCCTTTTTCTTCTTCTTCATCCTTAAAAAAGGATGCAATGGTTATTTTTGTTGTAGACTCCGATTCCGAAGAGGAGGCTACTTCTTTGGGAAACAAAGCTGGAAACCTGTTGACATTTTTAACAGGATCCTGAATCTTTATACTTCTTTTTACCAGAAAGGAGTTTGGAACTGGTTTTTCAACTTTTGACAGATTCATCTTTTCAACTTTATCTGTTAAACCAGTTATGAGATGTTTAGTTGTATCAAGATGATCAACTAATTTTTCTTCTACTCCTTCTATTTTAGATAAAGATTCTCTAGCATAAGAACAAATCAAACTAGAATCAAATTGTACATTGTTCAAACATTTATTTACATCATTAATTAATACTTGCACAGTATCAATTTGTTCCTTGACTTCGGCAGATTTTGCTGCATTGATTTCTAAGCCTTTTAATGCAGTATTTGTCCAATTGAGCTATTCACTGGCTTTCTGTATTCTTTCGTCAATGCCTAAAGCATTGTCATCCTTCTGTACTAGTGGTATGGCTTTGGTTGCATTTTGATTTTCTCCAATCACAATTCCTTTGAAAGGAAGGAATGTGGATGGAGTTTCAACTTTTGTTCCATCCAGTGCAGTCCGAGCATGCTTATTGGCTGAGGTGCTTATGGATCCAGTAAAAACTTTTAATGGACATATATTATCTTTCCAAGAGTAGAAAGATATCCATGTGTTATTTACTTCCATATAATGTTTCCAGGCCTCAGCTAATTCTCTCTTGTAATGGGGAGCATAATTCTGATTAAATTCATCCACCTGGGGATTAGTGTATAGATCCCAATTTAACATTGCCTTCATCCATGCTGCACTAATCTCTGATTTGAGGCATCCATCCATGAGAGAATAAAATTTATGTATCTCCATTACTGCAGGCTTTTTGCAGTCAGCGGGAACTGGGTGGAATCTGCAGTCTGGTATCAGGGGATTTTCCTGTTCAAGGTATCCTAGGCCATACCTGGGTTTGGCTGGTCTCATTAGACATGCCATCTTAGTCAGCCTTGGGTCTTCTCCTTCTAATGTTACAATTTCATGCATCATTAATACATGGTCAGAATCCTGCTCATGTGGGAAAGGTATATCTGAGCATTTAGGATTCGGGCACGGACTGACAGAGGTCGAAGGAGGAGCAGTACCAGATCTGGGGTTATGATAAGCATGTATTGCAGATTCGGCAAGTGTAAGAAAATTTATATTTTCTTGACATTCAGGACACTTGACTTCTAATGAATGATAATTTACAAGCTGTGCTAACTCATACAAGGAATTATGTTTACAAAAAGATGAACTGGAAGAAGTTGTATCTACAGTGGGGGGGTCTCTGTAATATTTGGATAATTTACAGGCGGCTTCAATTCTTTGGCGGTCAATTGTAGATCTTCGGGGAAAAGAGATGACAACAAAAGTTAAATTCTCAGTAATATCAGCAGAAGTGATATTCTTGGGCAAAAGAGGCTTCAGATTATTCACCACCCAATGTTTTGGAAATGTCAAGTCTTCCAATCAAATCAAATAAAAAATTAAATTATAGTCCTAGTTAATTTATTTTTTTATAATTTAAAAAATTTAATAATAAAATGATATTATTTTAAATATATTTAAAATACAGTTACAAATATAAATATTATATTATAATATTTAAACAAATGTTTTTTAGTGGTTGTATTTGTTTTTGGAGTGTTGGGATTTTTCTAGTGGTTGTATTTGTCTTTGGAGTGTTGGGATTTTTTCCATTAGGATTAGAGGGGTGTTGGCTTGTAGTAATTCTACATGAGTGAGATGAATTCTGGGGGAGGGAGGGGTGAGAACCCTTTCTTCAAGGAACTTGTTGTCAAAAATATGCAGAAAGAAGTCCATCTTGCCTCATCTCATAAGCCCCTCTTAACTCCTCCATTGTTTGGTATAAATAGATCTGCTTGGAGCTCATTCAACACATCGCATCACTTGAATTCTTTTTATATGAGGTGTGTATTGTCTCTAGAAACCACAAATGCATTTGTGTGATCTTTTAGTGAAGGGATGGAGGGTTGAGACAATACTTGAAGGGATGGAGGGACGGGACAACATACTTGAAGTTACCTACACGTGGTTCACATGATTCATTTGTCTTAACAAAAGCCATAACTATTGATATTAGCGCTCCTCGACAAGCAATATAAACTACATCTAATGTCAGAGGCTCTATCAATGAAAAGAATTCACTCAATCTTCTACCAGCATAAGAAACACCCATTGCTATAGCTACTCCATACCTAACATGTGGATTGTAAGGCCTCTGAAAATACAAGAAAAAATGTCAAATAAACACAGGAAAATAGAAACATCAGTAATGTTGCCTACATATTTATGCAAAATCATTCCACCTATGATTCTTACCAAAAAAAGATAATTATGTCGAGATGCTTCAGATTTTGAAATCAATAAGAAAGCATAGAATCAAGAACATGGAAAGAAAATTGGCCTATCTAAGGCATTTTTAACAATTGTGTAGAAAGTAATTTTTTCTCATTTTAGTTTATAGAGTCATTCATGAAGCCCTTCTAATATTTTCATCAAATGGACATAAACCATCGTCACAGACCCATAATTGTTTTTTAATAGCTAGAGGTTTTGGGAATTCCAAAGAATCTAGTTTCGTCAGTTCATTGAAATTCCAACAAAACTAGTTAATTTTATCGATTATCTAACATTCTAACCATGGAAGAGAAAGCATGGTGGGTATGGGAAGTTCATCAAAAGATATATGCCATCATTAGAAGAATGATGCTAGCTTTCGTTGGTTTTCTGATACTATTTCCATTAGCATTAGAATGACTATTATTGGCACTGGAACTCCAATGAGCGCTGGTGTCAAGAAACTTATTTTATCTTTGATGATATGGGTCCATAACTATTGTTGAAATTCCAATGATTGTAAAAAACATCAATAGTACGATTATACTAGAAATTATGTTTAATGAGACATCCTTTATTCATTAGAGTGGCGAAACGTCATCACAAGAATGAAAAAGGGTCATAAAAAATTGGCTCAATTTATAGTAGTGAGGACAAGCACCACTACTTGGCTCATCACGACTTGATCAAGTTAATAGTCGTTGATGCATTAGAGGACCTACAACATCCCATCCCTTGGGTTGATTTTGTATATATGTACAAGCAAGCATTCTCATAGGCCCACACAAAACTTACTAAACCACATAAGGGCTCAGTTAAGAAAAGGAAAGGGAAGGTAGTGGCCACCCCTGCAAAGCTGAAAAGGGAAGACACCCTAGAAGAAGAAGAAAAGGAGATTACAACAACATTGGTAGGCCTTAGCACTCCTACCAAGCCCAAGGCAAGTAGGCCTACCCAGCAAATCATGTATACAATGAGGAAAAGTACCAGAGTCAGGTTCAGTGGGAATCAAAACCTCCTTCTACTACCCCCATTACCATTGAATAAACACCAAGTCCAGAAGGGGAGAGGTGATGAGAGTGACAAGTGCAAGGATTACTAGAACCCGAGGTCACAAAGAAACCAATACAACCACAATGGAAGACATTCCACCTCTAAGAGAAAACTGTACAACTATAGGAGCAACCTATAGAGCTATGGGAGACAAGAAAAAAAGAAATTAGCCCCAAGGAAGCCACCTTCCTTCTTATCCTAGTCATTGAAGGATGATCACCTTGCAATAGGAACATCATGAAGTATCCTCCCTACACACTTGGTGCCTCAATTAATGCTTGAAGCGAATAAGGAAAAGGTTGAAACACACTAGTGGAGAAGAATAACACAAGAAAAGGGAATGGCTAACATTGCTAAGATGGAGGATGGAGTAAGGAAGATGAGGGAAGAGATGGCCTTGTTAAGGAGAGATGAAGCAAACAAAAGAGAGAGGCTTGAAAAAGAAAACCAGTAGATAATAGGCCAACTGCAACAAGCACAATAATTGGTATAAGAAAAAGATGCCCATATTTCATCACTAGAAACATCCTTGGGGACTATGGCGCACCTCTCCGTGGAAGTGGTTAGCTGCTAGCAACCTTCAAGGGCGTATTCAGTATTTTTTAAGGAACAATGGTGTACTAAATAAACCAGATATCACAATGGGGGAAAATATAGTTGCAAGAGACTAAAGATTTCATTGATTTTTTCTTGGAATGCAGCATGGAGGAAAAATACAAGGTTGTTGAATTCTACATTTATAGCCTTGTGCTTACCAACATGCCCATATGGGATCCAAATCCATACCTAGGGAATGTACAATTGTTAGAAATGGAATCATGGTTGAGGCATGAGGAAATCAGGGCAGAGGAAGTGAATACAACATTGGATGGGGAACTAAGAGAACCATTATGGATCATACCTAAGCATCCAAACCCCTCTATACTCACCACAACTCATGCCATCCTTGTTAAGGACCTTGAGATAGTGAACAGTTGGAAAAAGAGATAAGTGGAAGTCATCCTCCATTTCTAATCCAGATTTAAATAGGAACGCAACATATTACAAATATAACCATAAATACAGATGCAGCAGAAATAACACGTCATTTCTTTAATATCAAATACTGAAATATGCTTACAAACAAAATGAAAATAAGGCTAGCTTGAGTGATGGTAGCTTATCTCTGAGAAGAGATGTGGCAGCTACATGCCTCTGAACTAAGTTACAATGGGGCTCAAGCTCCTTTTTATTATTGAACAATAAGAGAAAAACCTAAACAAACAAAACCCTAACCCAAGGAGATGTAACGCCAAGAGTTTTTGGGCCCCATTGGGGTTAGTTGGGAAGCCAACTTCCGAGGGTCGTAACTTGGTCATATTATCTCTGTTTGACGCATATGATACATTGTTGGAAATATCTCTCTAAGGAATACAACAACCAATAAAATTTTAGTAGAAATCACAAGATGCATTTTTCCAAAAAAGAACATCATTTATGGCCTGAAAACGAATCCGGAAGTTCAAGACCCGAAAAACTGCCAAAAATAGTAAATTGTGCTACAATTAAGAAACTGAAAAAAATGAAAGAAAAATGGTGAGGGTCCAAGTGGAATGGGTGGGTGTCCATGAATATCCACCTGGATCAATCCTCCCCCTTAGGAAGAAATGGTCTCCATTGCATTGAGTTCCTCCATGAGATGAGGAAACTTCTGCTGAACTTGGTCCCTAGTGAGTCATTTGCCTTGGTGCAGGAGTTGGCCGACTTTGACAACTCGATACAGCTGGATCTTCTGCTGGCGAGTGTTCTTGATCTGCATGTCCATGATTCAATCAATTGCAACTTGTTTCATGTAGTATGGATTTAACTCTGTTGGTGTGAGTTGTTTTGCAGTGTCAGATGTGTCCAGTAATGGTGGAAAGTATGGCCGAAGGCGATCCACATTGAACACTCGGTGCAGACCAAGGAATGGGGGAATATTGAGCTCAAAAGCGTTATCTCCCACAACCTTGAGGAAGCCCATATCGAAGCGGGAAAATATTGTGGTGGGGCCCAATGAGGCGCTCCTTTTGCAAATGTAGCCAAACTTTGTCGCCCACCTAGAACTTGTGTGGCACCCGATGTTGATCATGATGCTACTTGTACTTAGCATTAGCTTTGTCCAATATGTCATGGACCTGTTGGTGGATGTGTTGAAAGTGCTCAATGAAGCTATTTGCCTTGCAAACTTCGGATTGGACATGAGTTGAATCTGCTAGAGTCATTGCAAATGGTATGGCCACATCAATGAGACATAGTGGCTGGAATCCCAAACCCACCTGAAAAGGGTTGTGGGCAGTTGAGATGTGGAGAGACTAGTTATAGCTGTGTTGGACATAGGGGAGGCTCCCACCCCATGTGTGTGGATGCTTTGAGTTGTACATGTGCAGAATGTGTACAATCATCCTGTTGACGACCTTTGTTTGGCCATCAGTTTGGGGATGGAAAGTTGTGGACTTAGTGAGCTTAATGTCCAACATCAACTAGAGACTGGACTAAAATGTAGTGAGGAACCTGTTGTCCTGATCTGAGATGATAGACTATGGGATCCTAAAGTGTACCCACACTCGTTCAAAGAAGAGTTTAGCAGTGGCTTCTACTGTGATATTCTTCTTGCAGGTTGCCATAATGGCCATCTTCGAGAATTTGTCGATGACAAAAAAACACAGTCATTGCCATGCTTAGTAGAAGGAAGGCCTGACATGTAATCCATGGAGATGATTCCCAAGTTTGACTTCCGCAGTACTGCCACCATTTTCTTGATCCCGAAATGCCCAACAACTCCACTGTAGTGCGCTTCCCAAATCATCTAGGAATGCTCTCTTGAAGGAACACGTCCCAGGTGGCATAACAGAGCATCCTAGAGGTGAAAATATAGAATTTGCGAACCCTCCAAGAGTATATGGTATGTGTGGCTGAATTCTGGGTCACTTTTGTAGAGAAGCAGCCAATCAGAAATCTTGTGCCCATAAGAGTTGAGCACAGTGGTTAACGCCATGATCGGTGGTCAGCTGAGGCAGTCTACAACATTATTGGTGTTTCCCTTCTTGTACTTGATATTCAAATAGAATTGTTGCAAGTATGTGGACCACTTCTGATGGCGATCATTCTTGTACTTGATATCAATAGCAGGGGTCAGTGATCTGTGTCGATGAACGTTTCCTTCCCCAAACTGTAATGCTTCCATTGTTGGCAGGCCTGCACAGTGGAATCCATCTCTTTGTCATAAGTGGGATACTTACTCACTATGTCTGAAAGTGTCTCACTGTGATATGCCACTGGATTCCCCACCGGGGCTTCACTAACAAAGCAATACTATATCACGTGCATTCATATTAGGGTAAAAATAATTAAAAAATCAAAAAAAATTATATTGACTATATAACTAGGGGATTTTTAGTTTTTATATACCATAGATAAATATTAGTATTTTAGGGTATTTTTTATCAAATATTATGGCCAAGTGCATAAAAAAAAGTAGCTAAAACAAAAATTAAAGTATGTTGAGCACATTATTTGTGATTTTTTCGCAATTAAGGCACAGTGAAGGTCGTAGAGAAGTGCATTATTTGTGATTTTTTTGCAGTGAAGGAACAATGAAGGTCAGAGAGGACACAGGTTGAGAAGTCAGGGTTGCAAATGCACGCATGTTGAGTAGCCAAGTTCACAGAGGCACGTAGGTTGAGCATCATTTCCTAGTAGTGAAGGTCGTAGAGGCACACAGTTTGAGCAACATTTCCTGGCTGTGAAGGTCGCACAGGCACACAGATTAAGCAACATTTCCTGGCAGTGAAGGTCTCAGAAGCATGCAGGCTGAGCAACATTTCCATAGGGGCTAGTCATTCTGTTAGCTAAGCTAGTCATTCAGCCAATCTAGTTCCATATGTGAACAATAGCAACCAAATGAATCACTCTTTCCTTACCTTGCCCGAGTAGTAGTTCCAGTGATGAGGTCCACTCCTTGTTCCGTAGATTGAGCAAGAGAGGTGAGCAAGGGAGGACAGGTTTCACACCAGGCACACTAAAGGTCATAGAGGGTGATTTTTTGGCAGTGAAGATCACAAAAGGTTCACAGTGAAGGTCACAGAGGGCATTTAATGATTATTTAGCAATGAAGGTTGCAGAGGGTTCGCAGTGAAGGTCGTAGAGGGCATTTTGTGATTATTTCACAGTGAAGGTCGCAAAGGGTTCGTCGAGGGTTCTGACTCATGTTGCTCATAAGATGGGAAGCCTCCTAAGCATTGGATTGGTAATCATCTCCTCGTACTTCTTTTGATGGGTCCAGGATATCGTTGTAGACCTTGGACATTTTTAGAGCAGGTGAGAACCTATTTTGTTTTACTTAGTGCAACTAATTTGAAGCTTTTTGCTAGAGGCACTACCCTAAGGGTTATTCATCTAGGGTTTTCAGATTTGTTTCTTTGTTTAAGGTTTCTTAGGGTTTTCACTATGGTCTAAACCCTCTCCCAAGGTTCACTTCAGTGGATGATTTAGATTTTTTTAACTAGTAGCAATTGCTTATGAGTTGTTGAACCTTTTTTTTATCATCCCTTATTTCCAGGTTTTCTCTAGCATTGTTTTATTGCTGGTAATTTTGTGGAGTTAAGTGAGTAGCTTGAAGGCACTAATATAAGCCCAAAGTCATTATCTACTAGTGCTACTTTCTCACATGCTTTTGGTGGTAATTAAAAAAAATTTAATGGTTATAATTTGTATTAAACATTACTATGGTCACACCATAATAATGCAAACAAAAAGGGTCTTTCTATAAAGAAAATCTTTCAAAAAGTTCCCAAAATTTTAAATTGTTTCCTATATATTGGGTTGATGTAACATCCATGAAGATATGGCATAGAGTTCTACTAGCGTAGATTCTAAGAAATTGTATTATTATTAGTTATATTAGATATACCTTACAAATTCTAGATAAACCTAGAATTAGAAAAAATAAATGCCCATTATAGGCTTCTCTCTCGGTATATGTCAATAACTAAAGCTCTCAGTCTACATGTTCTATGTCCAAATCTCCTAGAGATTTATGAACATTTTTTTTCATCTTTTGCAATAACTGGAGTAGACTAGTTGATATACTTGGGTGAACCCAAATACTGAGAATTAGTGATGCCTAGGACAATTTTTAAAGCACATGATACCTAGCTTCAAGTTTCTTATTTTTCCTTTTCCAATTTTTTGCAATCTCTTATAATTCTGTATGTTTGGAGTTTTGAGTTTCAACTTCATCAAAATTATATTATTCATATTTGAGACAGTTACCTAATTGTCAACGAGGAGACATTCATTCTGTATCAAATCATGATGTGAATTTGATGGCTTACATGAAAAGCATTGACTTGGGTCACTCTTCCCAACCATCCTCCAAACCCTCCATGCTTTTCATGACACGAGCTTGAAAAGGCACAGATCTAGACTTGAAATGATGCTCTATTATAGAATTGTGGATCCCATATTTAGTAGAAAGTCTGCCAAAACACATGCATAGAAACAATATTGATGACACATCAAAATAGAAGTTTAAGGGAAGGGTATGGTCTCTGGAAGCCACTAATATCCTTGAACCCAACATATTCCATAAGAAAATAAACCAAAATAATTGCACTTACAATATCTAGAAACATTTTATGCCATTAAGGCCCTACAATGTCATTGAAAGTTATATGTGAGAGAGTACTCGAGCATTGTGTTTTATTAATACCCATCATTTCAAATTGAATGCCCTACACCACCTTGTCTATATTTTTGTCCTTCGTTGCACTTTGACATTTTTATTGAATTATAGATGATATCAATTATGTTATAGGATATGGGATGAAGATATTATCCCCCCTTTTGTCTTTAATTTTTCCTCATGTAGAAGAGCCGAATGATTAGCTAATTGGTCCACTTGTCTATTTTGTGCCCATAGCACATGAAAAAACTCTATTGACTGGAACCTCCTTGCTTCCTTTTGATTTCTGAGCATAAGCCTTGGTAATTTTCAATCCTTGGAGTTTGTAAAGTATTGCATATCCCTGATAATAATTTTTTAGTATCATATAACCAAAATATTCCTCATCCTATTTGATTCTGAAGTCCCAAGGCCTTGACAAAGTGCCAATGTCTCGGCTTGATTATTAGTAGCTTCCCTAGTCCACACTCAAAGTTAGTTTCATGATTTCCTTTCAGATTGAATATGATCACCTCCCACCCTTTCCACCTATGTATTTTGTGCTATTCTTACCCAAATGTGCCAATTATGTTAAGATCTTTATCTAGTGACTAAGAGGGACTAGTCTTGACAATTACAAGTTATGATACAGGGATGATTTTATGCAGTTTATGGATATTTCTAGAAGAAGTTGGTTTTTCATGGTGATTTTATTAGCTGGAATAGGACACCTTATTTTAGGATATTTAAGCCTATTTTATGCATTTATTTGTGCAAAATATTTGAGTGCTCTACATCATGGTTTACTGTTTTTTATTTCAAAAACTTTTCCAGCAACAAACCTATGACTTTTCACTAGTGGAATCCCTATTTTATGACTGTAGAACCATGGATTTAGACCATTTAGATTCCTTATTTTTGAAATAGCTATGTGGAACTTTTGTATGGTGGCATCACGAAGTTTTTTTTACCAAGGAATTAGAGATTTTGGTAAGCTTAATTTTTGGTTGATCTGAAGATTGTTTGCTAGTGGCATTGCCCTATCACTAGGGAACTATTGTTTTCGAATCATCTATCTTCGAGGGTTTAAAACCTTTCCTTAGATAATTTTTTCCTTAGGTATTTCAATAAATCTGTTGAATACTTTATGAAGGCATCCTCTATGATGTTCTTGGAAGACTTTATAAAGGATTCCTCTATGTTATTCTTGGACCAGATAGAATCTTTTTACAGTGAAAATATGATGGTACATTTTTCATATTGGTCCTTAAATGTTCCATGCTGTGATGATATCATTATGGACCTCACCATATTTGGATTTTTTATGTTCTAGGAGTTTGTGGTTTTATAATGGACGTATTACTTTATTTTGATGGGAGGCATGATTCTTGACTACTGGTTCATGTTGACATATCTGAGTCTATGACCACTTATTCTCGAGAGGGAACTACATGCTTTCTCTCTTATAGGTCTAGAGGATCTATCCCCACCAATTTTTGATAGATAGTTCTTCCATGAAGAAGTCTCAACCTATTATAATAAATTGTGTTTTTCCACATTATGAACTAGCTCTTTTTGGTTGATAGATTTATTTCTAGGGAAAACTTGGGTGACCTTTTTTAGTTTTAATTGGCCAACATGTTTTAGTGGATATTTCTTCTTTACCTCTACTAAAGGCCACACTTGTTAGGTTGTGAAATGTTGGCGCAATAAATACGTCTTGTTTTTTTTGGAGCGGGAGGGGGCGGGGGGTTTATGTGACATTCTTCATTTCCATGTCCCATGTCCCCATGCTTACGAATTAGGTGGGGCTTTTTATGTAATTCTCTCGTTGAGGCTTCCCTGCGCCGATTAGTGGGAATTTGTGCATAAGACCAACTCGATTTGTGAGATAGGTATCCATATGCTTATTCACTTTCATGTCTTGGCCATGACCAAACTATATCGAGTTAGGTATTCATATAAACTCACTCTTAGTATTCAAGTTCTCTAGCTACTCACGTTGAGTTATCACTATGATCAAACTTCCTAATCTCCCATTAAACAAATTTTTGAAATGTCAATGATCAAATCCGTCTCACAAGCCTGCCACTAGAAACAATGAGGTACTACAATTGTAATGTTGTCATGAGGAGGGATGTAGCTACCTAGCTGTCATCTAAAGCCAAAGAATAAACAACCCAGCCGTGGATAGAAATTCTTATTGCACTCATGGTTCTGAGGTTGTGAAAGAAACATGATATCTCTTTTCCAACATAGTATTAAACCCACTGTACAATGACCATGAAAGGAAATGAGTCACAATGTCTAAAATCTATTTAACACAATTGTGTCCCTTTACAATATAACCTCATTGCACTTTGTAATCTCATTCAAATATTCTCCCATATCTTCACAAGAGATAATTTCAGTACTCATGCACTCTGGAGTTGCAGTTGTAGAATAAATACCTTGGAAATATTCATACACACTCCCATCTATGTATGGAACAAAATTATTAATGTGATTATCCAAAAGTTGAAGATGGATTGACCCTGATTCTGATTCACTAGAAGGCCTATATTTCTCATATGAAGCCATATCAACTTCTTTTGAATCAGGAGTTTTGTGTTTAGTTAAGTCAGATTTAATCCCATTTGTTACACATGGCTGTGAAAAAGGTAAATCTAGTGGCAATTCATGTGAATATTCATGATCATGCTCAGACTGAAAGTACCTTAGATCTTCAACTTTTCTTTTAGATCCTTTTTGTTATCACTTAAAAAGAAATTCAATTTTTTTCAATTTGTCAAATCCCTCTCCGGGAGAAGGAAATTAGCATAGGCTTACAACAGGGATCCTCTAATAGAGTATGAAAGGCAGATAGCAGCAGGAGAACTCATGGCACATGAAACATGTCAGGAAGAGACCCTCAGAGCTCTCCAGATATTATATGATGAGCTGGTAGATGCAGTTGAATTTTGTGGATTGGAAAGATCCACATCTTCTAATAAATCCAACAACTGGTTCTCATTCATAAACCCACAAGTTTCTTTGTCACCTGTTCGTGGTTTGTACCTATATGGTGGGGTAGGCACAGGCAAAACAATGTTAATAGACATTTTCTATGAGTAACTGCCTGAATCTTGGAGGAAAAAGAGAATTTACTTCCATGATTTTATGTTGGATGTACATAGCCTTCTTCAAAAGCAAAAAGGTCTAAGTGATCCTTTGGATGCTGTTGCTAATGATATTTCAAGTGAAGCAATTTTGTTGTGCATTTGATGAGTTCATGGTAACAGATGTGGTAGATGCATTGATCCTGAATCGGATGTTTAGACATTTATTTAACAAAGGAATTATCTTGGTTTCCACTTCCAACAGGACTCCTGATAATTTATATGAAGGTGGTCGAGTGATGTGTTGTTCATGAGATTAGATCTTCCACTGACTATTGAATGCTCACTTCAGCTCAGAAAGGATTGTATTTTTGTGGCAAAGATTCTTCTCGTTTGCTCAAAGAAAAATTTCAAGAATTGATAAATGGATATATGGCCACTCCAACAACTGTTGAAGTTGTCATGGGACAGACATTACAGATTCCTTTTGGGAGCCAATGGTTGTGCTTATTTCCAGTTTGAAGATCTCTGTGAAAAACCTTTGGGTGCAGTAGATTATTTTGGGCTTTTCAAACATTTCCATACTCTTGCACTGGAAGGCGCACCTACTTTTGGAGCACGACAGATTCCTCAAATCTTTGCAGTTGTTTGATAGGGACTAGAATAAGATTGAAGCGTTTGTTGGTTCAAAGTCTGTTATTCAGATTCGTAGTCATGCTCAAAAATACTTTTTCTAGGTTCAGAAAACTGGCAATGGAGAACATGTTCCTCCTCCAAGGCTGAAACGCAAATCAGCACGGCCTTATCCACAAAAGGCTTCCAAACTTGGAATTCTAGCTTCTGTGCAAAATTCTACATCTGGAATTCCCTCTTCAACAATGCCAGGAGAATATGGATTTTCTCTTGGTTCTCAATCGGTTGATGCATTTACATCTCAAGACATATCATCTCAACCTGTTTCGTCTTGGATTCATCATGGAGTACCCCGAGGAACTGATACATCTGGGTTAATAGATGTAGGTAATACCAATGTTAATGGAAGAAATGGTAATAGTAGTGATGACAGCTCCACAAATGAATGGTCTCTACAATCAACTCCAGATCAGATCAATCAAGAATTTTGTTTGAAAGGTACTCCCGACTTTTCAGAAATATGGCCTGAAATCCAATCGACCTCCTATTATAGCAAACACCACCATATCTTCCAACAATTCGTCGAGCAAAATCGGATTCTCAGCTACTAATTCCCAGCCTTGGGAGCTGTACTATTTGGTTATGATATTGGTGCTACTTCAGGTGCCTCTGTTTCATTGCAGTCAGTTGAATTGAGTGGGATGACCTGGTACAATCTATCATCCATTCAAACTGGTCTGGTGGTTAGTGGTTCCCTTTATGGTGCTTTATGTGGTTCTCTACTAGCATTCAACGTGGTAGATTTTCTAGGGAGACAGAGGGAGTTAACTATCGCGACAGTGCTATATTTATCAAGAGCTTTAATCACAGTGTTGGCACCTGGACTTCCTGTGCTTATAGTTGGTCGGCTGTTGTTTGAACTTGGTATAGGTTTGGCTATGCATGCAGCTCCTTTATACATTTCTGAGATTTCTCCATCTCAGATTCGTGGATACTACTCTTTTGAGACCGTGTCGTTGCTGGTTGCTTTGAAAGTGCGTACAGGGATAAAATTACCATACTACAAGGAAACCATGAAAGTAGGAAGATTACTCAAGGGTATGGGGCCTATCTTTCTTTATTGCAGGAATGAGGACTACATTGACTAGTTTGCTGTGAACACTGGATTTATGTGGGACATAGCACCTCAGTTCAGAGCTGTGCTCGTCTTTCCAGAACAGCGCTACTATGGAGAGTCTATGTCCTATGATAATCAAAGTGTGGCCTACAAGGATGGAGATTCACTATCTTATCTCACAGTTGAATAACCTATCTGTCGAGGCTTGTCCAGTTGTCTTGTTTGGTGATTCTTATGGTGGAATGTTAGCTGCTTAGATGAGGTTGAAATATCCACATATTGCAATAGGTGCCCTAGCTTCATCTACGCTAATATTGCAGTTTGAAGACATTGTATCATCTGATATATTCTACAATCTTGTTTCAATGATTTCAAACGGGAAAGTGAGAACTGTTTCAAGGTGATACAGCAATCATAGAAAGTATTGGAGACATATGGTGAAAAAGATGAAGGGTTACAAAATCTTAGCAAGAAGTTTCGCATGTGTAGGGATCTCAAAAGCACAAAGGAAGTACAAGACTGATTAAGCTCAACATACAGTAACCTTGCTATGGTGGACTATCCATATTCAGCTAGTAATTTCAGCGCAGATGAAAAAGACAATTCAAGAAAAGAAAGCTCAAGACAGTCAGAGTTTGGTATTAAAACTATGTTTTGTGATTACACAGCAGTTTGGTAGCGCGCTACGAAACTGCTGAAGATGATGTCTAATGCACAACAATTTCGTAATGCGCTACGAAACTGTTGAAGCTACAAAATTTAAACTCAGTCAACCAATTTTGAGGGACCGAGGGAAAATTTTTGAAAAAGGAATATCCTCAAAGGATCATTTAAAGGTATCAACTTTCAACAAGGGAAAGACAGGTGGAGGAAACATATATTCGAACCCAACTCTAAACTTTTTGTTATAAAGTGATTACATTTACTACAGTCCATGATATGTCAGACAGCTTGGAGGAGGTTTTTGTCTTCACACATGGGAAAGGTTGACAGCACATGAGGAAAGTGGCACTCTAATAGATTGTTGGGTAATCAAAGAGGATCAGCATGGTTAATTAATTCTGAATATCTTTGAGAAAACCAAAAGCATAAAAAGAGGGGCAGTTCCCTATTTCTCAGCAGCAGTGAAGAGATAAGACAGTAAGGGCCAGCAAAAAGCTTTAAACATTCATCAAGGCTAAAGCTAAAGGAAACCACTTGTCAAAGAACGAGAATTGATTATAATTAATGCTATTATTAGCATGATATGGAGTTAGACTCCTATTTGCCTTAGATCTCTAAAAAGTCTAGTTAGCAGTTTGTTACATTTAATAGGTAGTTAAAGTGTGAATAGGTGTCATAAGAAGTAGAATTTGAATTCCCCTCATCTTGGAGGAGGAATCTCAGCCTTGTAAAAGAATTCTATAAATAGGAGAAAGAGCAATGTACACAGGGTTGGAAATTTATTGAAAAAAGCTCTATTATTTGGCTTTACGTAAAGACTCTGTTTTAGTAATACAAGATTGGCTTTGCTTCTCAGGACTCAGGAGGGATTCGATGTTCAGAATGTGTTGTGTTTCTCTTTTCCCAATATTTGCGGTGGTACGAATGTGTAATCACTTAGAATTCACTCATAGTGCTCTAACTTCCTGTATACATTCATAGACTGTGTGGTCTTATATGTTTTTTGGTATGTTCTGAATGTGTTGAATGCTGAATGCCCTGACTTCTATGCAAGGTTGATACCATTGTTATACTGAAATGATGTTGACTCCATAAGCCCAATGGATAGTTTCTAATTGTGTTTCCACCATTCATATTTTACATTCATTTCACAAGAGTTAGCCACCTTAATCATAATCAAAAAACATTAAGCCTTTGAGAGAGCCCTCTCTGGTTGGGGAGGCTAAGCCTTAGCCTAAAGTAGGTTTGGAATAATTACTTGAGGTCTTCTGGGTCTGCAGCCTTCCAGGGTCTAATTTTCAGATAACATTTTGGTGTGTCTGCCGGGAGCCTGAAGCTTATTCTTTCCTGGAATCAAGAGGCTGAACTTCTAAAGGTAGCAGGAGCTCAGACATCTTTTCAAGGCTACAAATCTACCTTGGCTACTCCACACATCGAATAACAAATTGGAAGGTGACTCCACTGCTAGAAGATCAGTAGCTTGATGAAGTTCCAAGATGAGTTCCACTGCAAGAATGAATTCCAGGTATGCTCCTATGAATCAGTCTCATGTCCCTGGTTTTCCAAATCCCATGCCAAAGGTTGATTGGTTAAAGGATCTTCCAATATTCAAAGATGAAAAGAAAGACAATGCTGCCCTTCATTTGGTTAGGTTTCATATTCATGTACGCAGTCTTAAGGTTCAGTTCCCTGAAGATTGTCTCATGAGGATGTTTATGACCACTTTGGAAGGAAAAGCATGGTCGTGGTATAAAAGTTTGGAAAATGGTTCAATATGTTCACTTGCTAATTTTCATGATGAATTCTATGAGATGTATAAAGAGTGTCATCCTTCCTTATTGCTACTCAAAGATTGATGTAAACATTCTTTAAGTATTATTCAGTATTTGGAGGATTGTTATGATGATGATGAATTTATGGATGAAGAAATTTTAGAGGCTCTTCATAGCAATGCATTTCAACACCAAGAAGAAGTATTGGAAGATAGCTGTTATAACCCTCAGGCAGAAGAAAAGGTTGTTCATGTTTGTAATTCCTTGCAGCAGCTTGCATCAAAGAATGATCTTTATAATGGAAAATTACATTGTTTGTGGGCATCATGCAGAAAGGCAGTTGGATAACACATCAAAGGGGTCTTGTGTGGTTGAGAATCAGTTGTCCGAAGATGTAGAGTGTTATGATGATCATCAAAATAATCATGTCTTCTTTGACCCTATAAGTGAATACATGGCAAAGCTTTGCACACCAGTATTTCATTTTCATTTGCATTATGAAGAGCAGGTATATTATGAGTTGATTTGGTCATCTCACTACCATGGTTATTTTGAGGTCGAATGCAGTCAAGAGCCCCCAATATCAGAAAGGACAATTGATTGGCGTTATTCGAAATATCACGTTGCTTGACATAAAGTGGAAATTGTAGCTAGTAGGTAGGTAGGAAAATGCAAATAAGCTCAAGGTTGACTGAGCATTTTTCAGTAGATATAGATTTCTTTCTCCTACATTGATCATCAAGCTCAAGCCTGAGGTGAAGGCCTAAGAAGCTTGAAGGGGATGCTTGTCAAGCAAATTTCCGTTTGTCATAAAAGGATAAAGAACTGGACCTACGAGTTCTTAGTGTACTACAGGAGCACACTATCCCAAGTGGAGCCACTATTATCACTTAAAAAGAAATTCAATTTTTTTCAATTTGTCAAAGTCCTCTTGGGGAGAAGGAAATTAGCATAGGCTTACAACAGGGATCCTCTAATAGAGTATGAAAGGTGGATAGCAGCAGGAGAACTCATGGCACATGACACATGTCAGGAAGAGACCCTCAGAGCTCTCCAGATATTATATGATGAGCTAGTAGATGCAACTGAATTTTGTGGATTGGAAAGATCCACATCTTCTAATAAATCCAACAGCTGGTTCTCATTCATAAACCCACAAGTTTCTTTGTCACCTATTCATGGTTTGTACCTATATGGTGGGGTTGGCACAGGCAAAACAATGTTAATAGACATTTTCTATGAGCAACTGCCTGAATCTTGGAGGAAAAAGAGAATTTACTTCCATGGTTTTATGTTGGATGTACATAGCCTTCTTCAAAAGCAAAAAGGTCTAAGTGATCCTTTGGATGTTGTTGCTAATGATATTTCAAGTGAAGCAATTCTGTTGTGCATTGATGAGTTCATGGTAACAGATGTGGCAGATGCATTGATCTTGAATCGGATGTTTAGACATTTATTTAACAAAGGAATTATCTTGGTTTCCACTTCCAACAGGACTCCTGATAATTTATATGAAGGTGGTCGAGCAATGTGTTGTTCATGAGATTAGATCTTCCACTGACTATCAAATGCTCACTTCAGCTCAGAAAGGATTGTATTTTTGTGGCAAATATTCTTCTCGTTTGCTCAAAGAAAAATTTGAAGAATTGATAAATGGATATATGGCCACTCCAACAACTGTTGAAGTTGTCATGGGACGGACATTACAGATTCCTTTTGGGAGCCAATGGTTGTGCTTATTTCTAGTTTGAAGATCTCTGTGAAAAACCTTTGGGTGCAGTAGATTATTTTGGGCTTTTTAAACATTTCCATACTCTTGCACTGGAAGGCGTACCTACTTTTGGAGCACGACAAATTCCTCAAATCTTTGCAGCTGTTTGATAGGGACTGGAAGAAGATTGAAGCGTTTGTTGGTTCAAAGTCTGTTATTCAGATTCGTAGTCATGCTCAAAAATACTTTTTCTAGGTTCAGAAAACTGGAAATGGAGAACATGTTCCTCCTCCAAGGCTGAAATGCAAATGAGCACGGCCTTATCCCTAAAAGGCTTCCAAACTTGGAATTCTAGCTTCTGTGCAAAATTCTACATCTAGACTTCCCTCTTCAACAATGCCAGGAGAATATGGATTTTCTCTTGGTTCTCAATTAGGTGATGCATTTACATCTCAAGACATATCATCTCAACCTATTTCGTCTTGGATTCATCATGGAGTACCTCGAGGAACTAATACATCTGGGTTAATAGATGTAGGTAATACCAATGTTAATGGAAGAAATGGTAACAATAGTGATGACAACTCCACAAATGAATGGTCTCTACAATCAACTCCAGATCAGATCAATCAAGAATTTTGTTTGAAAGGTACTCCCAACTTTTCAGAAATATGGCCTGAAACCCAATCGACCTCCTGTTATAGAAAACACCACCATATCTGCCAACAATTCGTCCAGCAAAATCGGATTCTCAGCTGCTAATTCCCAACCTTGGGAGCTGTACTATTTGGTTAGGATATTGGTGCTACTTCAGGTGCCTCTGTTTCATTGCAGTCGGTTGAATTGAGTGGGATGACCTGGTACAATCTATCATCCATTCAAACTAGTCTGGTGGTTAGTGGTTCCCTTTATGGTGCTTTATGTGGTTCTCTACTAGCATTCAACGTGGCAAATTTTCTAGGGAGACAGAGGGAGTTAATTATCGCGGCAGTGCTATATTTATTAGGAGCTTTAATCACAGCGTTGGCACCTGGACTTCCTGTGCTTATAGTTGGTCGGCTGTTGTTTGAACTTGGTATAGGTTTGGCTATGCATGCAGCTCCTTTATACATTTCTGAGACTTCTCCATCTTAGATTCGTGGATACTACTCTGTTGAGACCATGTCATTGCTGGTTGCTTTGAAAGTGTGCTACAGGGATAGAATTACCATACTACAAGGAAACCATGAAAGCAGGCAGATTACTCAAGGGTATGGGGCCTATCTTTCTTTATTGCGGGAATGAGGGCTACATTGACTGGTTTGCTATGAACACTGGATTTATGTGGGACATAGCACCTCAGTTCGGAGTTGTGCTTGTCTTTCCAGAACACCGCTACTATGGAGAGTCTATGCCCTATTACAATCAAAGTGTGGCCTACAAGGATGGAGATTCACTATCTTATCTCACAGCTAAAGAACCTATCTGCTGAGTCTTGTCCAGTTGTCCTGTTTGGTGATTCTTATGGTGGAATGTTAGCTACTTGGATGAGGTCAAAATATCCACATATTGCAATAGGTGCCCTAGCTTCATCTACGCTAATATTGCAGTTTGAAGACATTGTATCATCTGATATATTCTACAATCTTGTTTCAATGATTTCAAACGGGAAAGTGAGAACTGTTTCAAGGTGATACAGCAATCATGGAAAGTATTGGAGACATATGGTGAAAAAGATGAAGGGTTACAAAATCTTAGCAAGAAGTTTCGCATGTGCAGGGATCTCAAAAGCACAAAGGAAGTACAAGACTGGTTAAGCTCAACATACAATAACCTTGCTATGGTGGACTATCCATATTCAGCTAGTAATTTCAGCGCAGATGAAAAAGACAATTCAAGAAAAGAAAGCTCAACATAGTCAGAGTTTGGTATTAAAACTATGTTTTGTGATTACACAGCAGTTTGGTAGCGTGCTACGAAACTGCTGAAGATGATGTCTAATGCACAACAATTTCGTAACGCGCTACGAAACTGTTGAAGCTACAAAATTTAAACTCAGTCAACCGATTTTGAGGGACCGAGGGAAAATTTTTGAAAAAGGAATATCCTCAAAGGATCATTTAAAGGTATCAACTTTCAACAAGGGCAAGACAGGTGGAGGAAACATATATTCGAACCCAACTCTAAACTTTTTGTTATAAAGTGATCACATTTACTACAATCCATGATATGTCAGACAGCTTGGAGGAGGTTTTTGTCTTCACACATGGGAAAGGTTGATAGCACATGAGGAACGTGGCACTCTAATAGATTGTTGGGTAATCAAAGAGGATCAACATGGTTAATTAATTCCGAATATCTTTGAGAAAACCAAAAGCATAAAAACAGGGGCAGTTCCCTATTTCTCAGCAGCAGTGAAGAGATAAGACAGTAAGGGCCAGCAAAAAGCTTTAAACATCCATCAAGGCTAAAGCTAAAGGAAACCACTTGTCAAAGAACGAGAACTGATTCTAATTAATGCTATTATTAGCAAGATATGGAGTTAGACTCCTATTTGCCTTAGATCTCTAAAAAGTCTAGTTAGCAGTTTGTTACATTTAATAGGTATTTAAAGTGTGAATAGGTGTCATAAGAAGTAGAATTCGAATTCCCCTCATGTTGGAGGAGGAATCTCAACCTTGTAAAAGAATTCTATAAATAGGAGAAAGAGCAATGTACACAGGGTTGGAAATTTATTGAAAAAAGCTCTGTTATTTGGCTTTATGTAAAGACTCTGTTTTAGTAATACAAGATTGGCTTTGCTTCTCAGGACTCAGGAGGGATTCGATGTTCAGAATGTGTTGTGTTGTTCTTTTCCCAATATTTGCAGTGGT
>APFE030345640.1:127480-161831 GCA_000404065.3 Pinus taeda
AAAAATCTCCTTAAGGAGGTCACACAGCAAAAAAGGTTATGTCCCAAATTTTGATGGTTTTTCCTTGTTATAATTTTTTTGTAGGAATCATACAGTTTCACTCAGTTTTGAAAAGTTTTGGAGTAGTTAAAAAGGATGTTTGAATATAAAGAAGCCCAAGATAGAAAATTTTTGATATTAGGCTATGTTTTGGTGATTACACAGCTGTTTCGTAGCACGCTACGAAACTGCTGAAGATAATGCCTAACACACAACAGTTTCGTAGCGCGCTACGAAACTGCTGTAGCTACATAATTCAAACTCTCAACCAATTTTGAAAGACCGAGGGAAAATTTTTGAGAAAGAAATCTCCTTCAAGGATCATGTAACAGGTGTCAACATTCAACAAGGGAAGAAACAAGGAGAAGAAACATATATTCGAACTCCAAACTTTTTGTTATCAAGTGATCAGAAATACCATAGTTCATGATATGTCAGATAGTTTGGAAGAGTTCTTGTTCTCACACATGGAAAAAGGTTGACAGCACATCAAGCAGGTGGCATTCCAATATATTTTGGTATAATAAAAAACGAAGGACATGGTTCATTAGTTTGAATATCTTTGAGGAAAACAAAAGGCAGATAAACAGGGGCAGTTTCCTGCTTTTCAGGAGCCAGGAAGAAGATGTGACATTAAAGACCAGCAGGCAGCTACAAACACCCACTACAGCTAAACTAAAAGAGACCACTTGTCAAAGAACTAGAATTGATTGTAATGAATGCTATTATTAGCATGATATGGAGTCAGACTCCTATTTTCCTTAGATCTCTAATAAGTCTAGTTAGCAGTTTGTTATATTTAATAGGTAGTTAAAGTATGAATAGGTGTCATAAGAAGTAGAATTCGAATTCTCCTCATGTTGGAGGAGGAATCTAAGCCTTGTAAAAGAATTCT
This sequence comes from Pinus taeda, assembly GCA_000404065.3. NCBI lineage: Eukaryota > Viridiplantae > Streptophyta > Pinopsida > Pinales > Pinaceae > Pinus > Pinus taeda. The sequence goes on from APFE030345640.1 coordinate 128,415, forward strand.
ATAAATAGGAGAAAGAGCAATGTACACAGGGTTGGAAATTTATTGAAAAAAGCTCTATTATTTGGCTTTACGTAAAGACTCTGTTTTAGTAATACAAGATTGGCTTTGCTTCTCAGGACTCAGGAGGGATTCGATGTTCAGAATGTGTTGTGTTTCTCTTTTCCCAATATTTGCGGTGGTACGAATGTGTAATCACTTAGAATTCACTCATAGTGCTCTAACTTCCTGTATACATTCATAGACTGTGTGGTCCTATATGTTTTTTGGTATGTTCTGAATGTGTTGAATGCTGAATGCCCTGACTTCTATGCAAGGTTGATACCATTGTTATACTGAAATGATGTTGACTCCATAAGCCCAATGGATAGTTTCTAATTGTGTTTCCACCATTCATATTTTACATTCATTTCACAAGAGTTAGCCATCTTAATCATAATAAAAAACATTAAGCCTTTGAGAGAGCCCTCTCTGGTTGGGGAGGCTAAGCCTCATCCTAAAGTAGGTTTGAAATAGTTACTTGAGGTCTTCCTGGTCTGCAGCCTTCCAGGGTCTGATTTTGAGATAACACCTTTTTTCTCAATTTCAATTTCTTGCTCAGGTAAGTATTCTGGTAATTCTTTATTCATTATCCATTCTCCTCGGAATTCTTCCAGCCATCAACACCCACTTGCAACTCAAACACAACACATGGATCAACTAGGTTTGCACAAACTCTAATCAATGGTTATTTTTAGTAGTTGGTTGCTGCCAAATGTGTGACAATGTTTAATAAAGAAATTTGGAAATTTTAACGAACATTTTTGGTGATATTTTAGTAAAAATATTAAAATTTCTAGTAAAATTTGGACGAATTTATTTTTAAGAAAAATTTAAGAAAATTTATTTTAAGAAAAATAAAAACTGATAAATTTCTTTTTTGGAAAAAGAATGAAAAATTAGCCCAAAATAATACAAAAATGTGGAGGAAATTACCTCTTTCTGATAAGCTTGTGCATTTTTATTATAAGTTCTTCCTCATCTTCAGTTATGTTCCCTAGTTTCACATTTGGGTGTAAATAGTTCATATTATACTAGAAATAGTGCAAATAGTGCAAATTATTATTAGATTATCCATTGAAGTTGAATCTGCTTGATATTGAAAGTATCTATAAGCACTTCAATAACTTGTGATCATAAAATCTCTCTATGGGACTTATCACTGTGGACTTTCCACTTCCACTCTCTCCAACTAAAGCTACAGTGATGCCTCTAGGTATTCTTAGTGATATACCAAACACTATTTCAACATAGGTCTTGTCGGATACCTAAAGTATATGTCATTAAGTTCAATATCACCATGAATTTCCTTGAATACCAATCCATTCATATCATTGATATCAATCTCCATCTTCCGATTAACTTTCTTAAATATTTTGTGAGTTGCAACTTGTCTAACATCAAATGCATTTAAACATGGCGATATCTAGGTTACTGACCTGAGATCTAGCAACAAGTTGATTTTATCTACATGAATAAGTGAAAGGAAAATTAGTTGAATTTATTTAATCTACGTGAAGAAGTGAAAGAAAAATTAGTTGAATTTATTTAATCTACATGAATAAGTGAAAGGACATTTAGTTGAATTTCTTCTATTTGTTGTTTCCTAGGGTCCAAGATATTAGTGTAGGCCTTTGACACTTTTTAACATTATGACCACATCAATGCTAGAAAAAATCCTTTTGGGACAAGGAAACACCCTTGTTTCCTATGCTAACAATCTGAGTGGTTTCAACTTGAGGAGAGGGTCTTTCCTATACCTTTCAGTTCTTTATTAGTCCTCCATAATCACTTGTGGGTACAACTTTCCCAACTCAGGCGTACAAAGAAAAATCGAAGACAAATAATTTCCAAAGTATATAGTTGTATATATTTGTGTTATTTACAAACTAAAGATGTCTGCCAAGTATATAAATAATAATGCCAATAAGTCTTCTCATCCACACTTCACTTTCAACTTGATCACAAATATACTAGATGTTACAGGGCTTAAAGATAATATTCAATATAACATACTGCATGAAGCTTTCCTTGTAACCAAATATTCACTAATGTGAATACCCCTTGGTTTTTATACATTTTTATTCAAAATCAATATTGTCACTGTAATCTGCATAGGTCAGCTCAACATTTTGAATGATGAATAATGATTTGAACCACTATACAATGAATGATGATTTGAACCAGTGTCCAATGCCGAGCAACCAACCCAATCATGTATGCAATTTTGTCCACAAGTAGAAACAACCAAATACTAACCAGAGAGTAGCTTAAGAAATGAAAGAATGATGTCCTAAGGGAACTCGATCCTTGATCATATGATGTAGCATTCTTTGCTAAGAGGAATGACCTCAAGATAGTCCAAGAATGGACAGTCAAAACACTATTGTCTAATGTCTATAATGTAGGGATTGAGTCTTCAATCATGTAGTAGCATTAGATTGCTTCACAGATAAATGTTACTCCCTTTGAATAGACTGTGACCTACCCTCCTTAATTGTGGCTAAGATGGAGGATACAAATTGACCCTTTCATCCTTCCACAAGTGCCTTCAACATGCTGAAGTAGAAACTCTTCCTGCAACCCAAACTGAAATATATATGATATGAAGAAAAACACAGAAATACTTCCTCTTAATTGTGGTCTGAAATGGAAGAGCATCCGTAGCCTTAAACTTCTTTTAAATAGTTCTCTGAGCATCTTGGCTGGCTAAGACTTGGTTTCCATAGGAGCTAGAATAATGTTACAATAATCTTCCCCATAGGAGTTGTCCAAAGTGGAATTTGGCCCTAGTTTCCAGTTTTAACAAGTATTTACATGGTTGAAACAATTTCAAGATGCACAGATGTTTGGCCTATCTAACATAATTATGGGCATTTTTAGAAAAGCACTTGAAATTCTGGTTACAAATTATGTTAAGATTATGAATTAAAAATAGTTGTACAATTTTTTGCCAAGTTCTGGTGCAACAATAAATTAGCTCTCAAATTTGTTATAGTAATCTGTTTTATTTCTGGTTTCAATTCCATTTGAGGAATCCACTGATAGTACATTTTGAATCAAGGTGTTTCATCCAAATAGTAATATTTCTTCATGTTTTGTGGAGCTTTGAATTGAAATTTCATACCTTGCTTCCTTGCTCTTTGTTTTATAATAAACCAATATGCTTGTGGAATTTTACTTTTTCATTTATTTATGTGCAAAAACAAATGGAGTTGTTTTATAAAATTGCTAGCGGCGAAGAGAATTCTATCATTAGCATGGTCAAGTGTCGAGAAGGTTGTCCATTTGCTGAAATTCATGATGAAATTGTGGATGATGAAATCATTGGATACCCTTTTGATTTGATCTAGGATGGAATAATTTTAAATCCAAAGCAAGAGAAAAAAATGGAAAGTTTATACAACACTTTTAGGCATCAAGAGGAAACTAGGCACATTTGATGTGGAAACAAAGTGTTCAAGTGTAGTGGAAACAATACCAATCTTTGAAAACATTGAAGTGAATGTGGAGGGACTTATGCATAAACAACCAACAGTTGAAAGTATGTCTTTATGAGTGGAATAAGCCATAGTTGTTGATCCTAGTGTATTGGCATCTTGGGAAAAAAAGTTAAAAGTTTAATGGAAGAGTTTGTCAATGAGAAAATTATTCTCAAAGTATATTCAGAAAAGGGAGAATCTAAAATAAAGATCCATTATGAAATTTGTGGCATTGATTATGGAATAGGTGATATATCCTTGGTAGTGTGAACAACACGCAACTTCAAAAACCATCATATGAAAACAGGGGCCCATCAACAACGCCTTTCAATGCCAAGTGGTAGTGAAATTCATTCTTGTAACGAAGTCCAACAGACAATGATGGTTGGAGATAAATTTCATTTTGATCAAGAAATCAAACTTCTAGATGATTTCAACAAGACACAAGAGCCTAATTTGTTCAAGGTGGTGGAAGAAACAATTGCAGACTATAAGGGCATGAAAAACGTGAGAGTGGAATGTACACGATGCAATAAATGGTTTTGTTTAGTGCCGACAAGTGGTAATATTGTTAGTTCTATAAATGAACACATGAAATCAAAGAAGCACACTACTTCTACCACAAATGAAGGTTCACATGAGGAGATTGAGTTGAGGAGTGGCACAGTTGGGAGACCCAAGAAGCCTACCAATGATAAGTCCCAACAAAGTTTGACTAGATTCTTGGTCCCATTATCACCATCAGTATTACATAGGGGTTTTACAAGTGCAATCCTTCTACTGCAAGTGTGTTAATTAACAGCTTAGACTAAAATTGAATATGAATTTGTATATTATTTTGTTTATCTTACTTCAAATTTATTTGTGTTTTATTGTGTTGTCATATTATTATAGCTCAATTATCTCCCTTGTTACTACGATGTTGGGGGTATTGGTATCCTTATATTGATATAAACGGGGAGAGATTGGAAACAAAGGTCCTAATGGATTATGAAAGAGGTGGAAAATTATGGGCCATATAGAAGCATACCAAGATCATGCTATGTTATGAGGGTATTGAATGTCATATTGATGGTACATATAGGCATATTCATTGTCAGAGGGCTTATGAAATAGGGATCCCACTTGATTCATTAACATGCAACTTTTGTAAGTTGGTTCCGAAATGTGATGACTTCAGGATGCAATTATATCATGAATCAATGTGCACCAATAAAAGAAGCGAATGAGATACAAGAAAATGTAGAAGACTGGACTATTTGACTCAAAATGAACTGAAGAATGTTGCAAGGGTTACAAATTCTAAACATAGATCAACAATGCGATCTCTTTGGTGGGAGAGGACAAAGGTTGCTACACTCTCTATTAGAATGAGATCCCTACAGGAAAAGTTGTTTGAATTGACAGAAAGGAAGGATGTCTTTAGCTTTTGCAAGGATGTGTGTGAGGCACATAAGCAAGGAAAATTACAAGGTAAATATGCAGTTTTGGGAATTTGTCAAGGATATTTTTCATAACTTGATGCATGTAAAAGCAGGGAGAAAGTATAGTACATCCAAAAAATCCCTTTATGAGATGATCAAATTATGGGGAGGTCCTAGATTACATAGCTTTATTAGCTTGAATCTGGATGGTCCTTCAATATCTACGACTTTAAGGTAAGTTAGAAAGTCATTAGCATATATCCCAGGGGAGCATGATCATATTTTTGAGGCAGTCGGAAAAGTTTATGCTTCTTCTAAAGCCAAGCATTGTATAGATGGCCAAATTCTTGTATTGCTTGCTGAAGATGAAATAATTGTGAAAAATATGTTAGGTGGGTAAAAAAAAGCGATACACTGGTGGGGTTTTGTGGTACAAAAGAAGAACATCAATGCCAATCAAATTTCTTGGTGAGAGTTGGTGAGGGAGTTGTAGGCTATAATATTATAACATATTCTTTTAAGAACAATGTTATTATCCATTATGCATATGTTATTATTGCAAACCCTTTACATGAAAATCTTCCTTGTTTGGTTGTGGTTGTTCATCTAACATGAAATAGGTTCAATGCAAATTTTGTTTATCAACAATGGGAAAGGGTAGAATCTATGTGGAAGAGACACGTGGAAAATAATTTGGGACCTATTGTTGGTCATTCCTCGGATGGGGATAGAAGAAGAAGACAACTTATGTTGAAGGATTATTCTTCAACATCAGGTCTTCGATATCAAATTCCTTGGGAAGGGTGGAGGCTAACCGGGTTGTACAACGGTTGCAATGTAATAGGATTGCATGACCAAGATTACATCCACAACGATAAAAATCTTGTGAATCCTTTGTTTAGTAGTCGACAAGAATTGGTTTTAGGAAACGAGTACATAAGTTTTGGTCATGTTAGAATGGTTTATCACACTTTTAAAGTGGATGATCACAAGCTTAAGGGTGAAGATATATAGAGGATGGATTGACAAAATTGGGGATTCGCACAACGAATTGCTTCAAGGCATGTTCAAAGGTGTTTGAAAGAGTTGATAAGTACACCAAGTGGAAAGTTAGATAGGACACTAGCTACAGAGACTTATCTAATGATTGTTGCTGACTACATTGACATCTTTATGTCTCATAGTTTGAGCCTTTGGGAAAGGGTGCGAAATGATTAACGAGTTCATCATTTCTTCACGTTATGGTTATGTTGGGTACATAAACAATCTCATACTAATGTCAACATAAATTTCATTAGCAGAGAGGCATATCAAGATGTGAAAATTTCTTGCCATTTTACAGTTTTGTTGATGAGATTGTTTCAAGATCATTACTCTAAATTTCCATTTGTTTCACACTTGACTAGGTCAGATGTATGTGAGAAATTATTTAGTAAAGTTGGTGGGATGGTTGGAGTGGAGAGGGCATATGGTTTCACTGAATTGCTTCATGTTGTTGCAACCCTTAATAGATTTGCTAAAGAAGAATCAAATCCCCAAGGGATTCATTTTAATAAATCTCATAAGAACCAATAAATAATTTGGAATAGATTGCACCAAGAAACAATACAAAACATTGGCATATTGTCACAATATGATTCAATATCCATAGACGCTAAAATTGTAGAAGCCCATTGGATTGAAGGATGTGCAAGACATTTTATCAACTCTTGGAATGCAACCAGAAAATTACACTCAATCTTGTTGGTGGGTTAAACCATGGGTAGAGGATAATCCAACATTCCAAATTGTGGATGAAGTAGTTGATGATTCTCCACCGAGTTGTTCCAACTCTATATTCCAATATTCATCATCATTGGTACACAATGAAAGTGAATTGCAAATAATGGAAAGTGAGTGGAGACACGAGTTGGATGACATTTTAGATTCCATTGATTAAAATGGAAGCAAAACAATAAAGGCAGTGATTGATATTGATGGTAAGGATATGTTTAGAGCATGTATGGTTAGTCAGTTGAATCAAAATCCTACATTATCCAAAGATAGGTTGATGAAAGTGAGAAATGAGGTCTACTTTAGGCGAGATGGGAAGGCTCCACAAAAGGGTGTTTCAATTGGCTTTGGAATTGGATCAAATTGTGGGTTGTTGTTTGAAAGCAACTCAATTCCCCCCACTGAACGTACTGCAAGAAAAGGTGTTCCTCAAAGTACAAAACAAGGTGTTTCTTGTGGAACGTGGTACATTTGAAGGGCTCAAAGAATAAGGAAGAAGGATGGTAATAGGGTGTTTGATTACCATAATGGCATTGACCTTTTGGACAGATCAGAAGGCATCGAGCTTCAATTATGTTGGTATCGTAGAATAAAGGGGCAACACATGTGTAAGTATGACTTGAAATATCATGCTTTTGTACAACTTGACACTGTTATAGCAATCACAAACTTATCATAAAATGATAGGAATGATACATGCAAATTAGAAGAATGTGATTACAAAGTTTTTTCATATTTTGTGAAAATTTTGAACAAGGTAGATTTTCAAAACATTCTACTTTCTCTTTCCTTATGTATTTCCATATGTTGGATCATTTATAAATAATTATTGGTTGTATTTGTGTTGATTTTTTTGTATGAATTTGATGTTAATTTTGTACTTTTTGGTTTTAGGTCTAGTGAATAGTTCAAATGGTGAATGTTTGAGATAACCTTTTTTTTCTACCCGCTTTTTGGTGTAAGTTTCTTTCACTAGCCATTCATCCTTTTGTAGTTGTGTTTCATTCAAACGTTAATTTGCTATTTCCTCCATAAAAACAATAGAATTACCCTATATAACTATATGTACCCCTTACCTCAACACTTGTGTTGGACGCCTTCCACTGTGGTTCCTATGAAGTTGGTCCATTTACTCATGAAAAACAAGAAGAGGTGGTTCATTTTTCATGAATATGTTTTGCGGATAACTATGTGGTTCTTCTCACTAATGTTAAAATTTTCCTTGAATTTTTAGATTAATGGTTCACTTGCTAGAAAGGATATTAAGGATATGATGGCACGAGCTTTAGTCAGGATGGCTTTTTCTCACTTAAGTCAACAGATTTACACCAGAGCAACGTCTAACACATGAAGTGCATTTTATTTTGAATGTTTATGTGGTAGTTGGCTTTCCTGTTTTTTAAATTGGACATATAAATCAAAGTCTATAGTTCCAATGTGCCATCAAAGTCTTTTTGGAAGTATTTATACTTTGGCCATACACATGGGGTCTACAATAATTAAATTGCACTTGGTTATTATTGACAATTGAATCCTCAATCATCTTTTTGGAATTTCCTTCCAGTGTTTTCACTAAATGACATTTAACATTAATTACTATATGTAAAGGCTTTTGGACATGTGATGGTAGTTTGTTTTTAACTTGTTTGCAACTTTATTGAGATATGTGCTTCTAGTAGATTGGAAGGGTGATGACACTTTGCTTTCTTATTTTTTCCTACATTGATATATATGTGCTTGATGGGCCTTGCAATGTGTGCGTATGATCCAAGGGATATTTTAAGGTGAATGGGATCTCTTTTTTTGCAACTTTTGGATTGACAAGAATTTGATAGGGTGAATGGTATGCAAATTTTAATTGATTTTATTTTTCCAAAGAAATAATGCATAAGTTTCTATTTCATGGTTTGGAAAAGGAGAATACATAGAAAAGTTATTATAGCATGACATATCACCTCCAAAAAGGAAAAGCAGGCCACTTGGTGGCCACTTTTCACAAAATTTCATGCAGAATATACATATGATCTCTCCCGAGAACACAACTAGAAGAAAAAAATATGTGTTATTGAGCGAGGCAGGTTATCAATGGGAGTTGATGCAGAGCTAGTTCCTAGTTTTTTGTTGCTTATTGGTCTCTCCATTATCCCAGAATCTCCAAGATGGCTGGTAAGATTTTAGAATTCTTGAATTCTTGCAGTAAATGATATGATCTACTTAAGCACTTTGAAAGGGCACTTCTGAATCAATTTGAAAGGATCTTAGGTCATTATGAAATGATTTATTTTATGAGGCTATTTCATATCTATCTTCCATTTCCTTTTGGCTCATTTAAGGCATAGACTAGCCCTTTCCTGAGGCCCTTCTTGACCTTTCTGAGACCCCCCCCCCACCCTATTTGGGGCATTTTTGTATTAATTTCAGGCCTGTTCTGGGCCCTCTTATTGGTAGACCTCAGTAGTATTTGACCTAAGTATTTCCAATGGCATCTTTGTGGACACAATTTGGGATTATTCTGAGTGAGCTTGGAGGAGATTATTGTGTTATCTCTCTATGGTTTCTAGAATAATATAATGCTCATTTAAGCCTCTATTTTGGGCACTTCTGAAAGCAATCTATATATATTAAAAAGACCTGCAAGGAAGATTGTTTGTACCCTTATCCTCACCTTTTGTAAGATTTATCATTTCTTCCAAATTTGAAGGGTTTGCTGAGCTATATCTAGACCTCTAGAGTTGCATCTAGGACTAATCAAGGGCTTATTCAAAGAAATGATAGAAGCCTATAAGGAAATGATGGCTACAATCAAATCATGCCTTGCTTCTGAAACAGTTACTAGAAGTCTATTATTAGCCATCTCAAGAGCAGATCTCTCTTCAGTATTGGTATTGGTGTATTTTCTTAAATTTCAATTTGATTTTATGTTTTTCAATAATGATTATTATATTAGAAAGTGTATTATGTACAATTTTGATTACTTTCTATTGCCTTCCATGAACTGAATATTTTCGCTATCCACAATGTTTGACTATTTCAAAGTTATCTTGTAGTCATATCCTAATATTTTACATATTTCTTAACTATTTTTACATAGCAAATGCTGGTACAACAGAGAGCATGGGACTTCCATCCAAACAACATATTATCTATAGGTGGATGTGGCATCATAAGGTATATGTGTTGTAAATGGCCATCTTTTGGTTAGCTATTTGGAGCATTACTAAGAATAACTTGCTATTGAATACAATAACTATACCTATTTTCTTTTGCCTTTGCAACACCTTGTTGACTGTTTATGCACTATATCTGTTCAAACTTATTTGCTCTTGAAAATGGTAGGAAGAATCCATAATTGTCCTTTTACAAGTCTTGGTGGGGAGGTGAACAAATTACAAGTCTTTGTTGATAAATTTATCCCTTCGTTGAACAATTCCGAGGTATGAAAAAGTGTTGTTGGGACATTGTAATTTTATTTAAGGTTTTAAATTTAAATTTATTACTGGTTTGAACTTTGTATTAATAGAAATATGTTCTTGGGAGGATTCTTTAGATGAGTATCATCTTGGAGGTGAGTTTATCACTGTTGAATTCCACAAAAAATTATGCACATTTATCATTTCAAAACAAATGGAGGAAGTGGTGTATCAAATCTTTTTGGTGAAAAAGGAAATGCAAGCAGATGCTTCAACATTAGTTGAAGAGTGCACTAGAGAAGACAATGTAATTCCCACCTTGAGTCAGATATCAAACCTCCTTTTTCAGGTGATTTTCAACAAGTGATATTTTTGTGCTTACTGCAAGACATTTTCCCTGATATTTTTGTGCTTCCACCATCACTTATATGCGACATGAACTATAGAATGCAATTGTTAATAATTTATTCCGCCATATAAACTGATTTTTTTCTCAGTGGCATATATTCTTCTACCTATCTCCTTTTCTTACACGTCAATCATATCCATCCATAATGAGTATTCCTGCTAACCCTGCACACTTCTTTTGTACAATGATTGGTGGCATTGTCAAGAGTGTTCACATAAATGACATAAGTTGGAAATGTAGGTGAAAACATAGAGGATAATGTAGGTGCCTAATAAATAGGGACTTGGTGCTTAATAAGCATGAAGTGAGGTTTTGAGCCCCATGTTTCACCAAATCAAATTTGAGAAATTCATCTTATTTATTGGTCAACCTTTATTATAATGACTCTGCAGCCATAGACTAATATTGAGCTATATTTTAATTAAATAGGAATAGCCAAGTCAACAGTGCACACATGTTAAGTACACATAATTCCTTACATTATCGAATCAAAATTGTCATTATGTCACCTTGACCTCTTTCTCTTTAGGTAAAATCTAGGGGAGAGAGACTAGTGTGTATGCCTATACTAAACCAAAATATTTGTTTATCGCAAATATGAATCTTGAGTCTCACCAACACAGAGAGAATTTGAAGCTTGAGTTTCGCTGCCACGAGATTAAAAGAAAATACAGGAGCTTCTTTACAAATACAATATTATTCAGTGCATAGATAAATTTTGGCATGATAACATGAATGGTTTCTCGAAAAATGGAACAAATAAAACATCTTAGGCATGCATTATCATTTATATGAACTATGCAGTGTCAAAAGTGGCATTGACCCAACTTAGTGGCACAAAGAACAATTGAAGCCAAAGAATTTCCAAAGCATGTAGTTGTATAAGTGCATTATCTACATCATCACATATATAATGTAGAATGTCGTGTATCTTATTGATATGCTAGTAGAGGTCTTGATTGAGGTTAAAAGTCAAGGGAAAAAGACAAAAGGATTTCTCATATATAAGCAATGTATAAAGCCACAATAAAATGGCTATTGGCTCTAATCCTCATTCATGAATGCAACCACTATGTGCTCATATGTGCCAAATACTCATATGATCCACCCAAAACCATTCATATCAAGCCCCCATTCCTTGGAGGATACAGTGGTATAACCATTGGAAGTCAAGTCCAATTCTGCAACCAGTTTGACAATTTATTACTCCCATTGGAACATGTTTTATCTTAATTCATATAAAATCTAGTTGCCTCAAGAATTTGACTATTTTCATGCACAAATAGAGCATTAGAAAAGGATGACCATTTTTATGTAGAGATAGAGCACCAGAAAAGGCTAATATTGTTGGCATGGATTGAAGAACAAGCACTCCATTCATTCACATGCTTCCTTTTCTTCCCAGATAAATGGTTGTCATTTCTTGTGCTTGTAATGTGTCACTAGTAGCCTTCTCATTCAAAATGGTCGAAGAGTCCTTGGTCCTTAAAACAGGAGAATAAATACTTTACTTTCTTCTCCTGAAAATTCTTGCAACCTCGTATCTTTTTTCATTTCTTTCTACAAAAACTGCACTATTGTATGCCATATGCATATATTGACCATTTTTTGTAGGAATATTCACTAAAATCTCATTCGAAGTGAGGGAAATATATCCAAACTAGTCTGCAACCTAGAATTATTGACTGAAAATTTCAGATTCTAGAAATAGACCTGATATTTTTGTCAAAGTAGGGAAAGTCAAATTAGAAATTGTAGATTTAAAAACATTCACTTTTCAATCTTGAGGCCTTCTCAGAATTTTTTGAACAAGCAACTTCCAATCCAATTGACCCCAAGTTTTAACTTGTGAGAGTTTCCTCACTTTCTCTAGAATTGACTGCAAAAACTTTCTATGTGCTTCCATACAAAGTTACAAAGAGAGGCACACAATCAACGTGACATTTTAATTTCATACTTTTCTATAGCATAGGAAAGTCATGTATAATGAATGAAATCCAAGATGGGAATTATAGCCCTTAACTCTAGTGGTTTGCATGACCTTCTTTGTACCTCCATCTGCATCCGTAGGGACTGTATGATCTGCAATGTGTTGAGATACAAAAAAATAATTTTAGCTATATATTCCCTCTCTTATTGCATAGTTAGTCTTAGAATTGGAAGTAGATAAACCCTTTTTTAATCCATTTGGAAGTACATAATCCATTTGTTAATCCATTTGGAAGTACATAATCCATTTGGAATTGGAAGTAAATAATCCATTTGTTAATAGTTTCTTTCACCCTGTAAAGTGATGTTTTCTTAGTTTGCAAATTCTTCTATCTCCTTTGTGCTTACATGTCAATAATATACGTTTGTGATGAATATTTATGTTAACCCTACAAACTTCTCTCATACTGTGATCATTAACATTGACAATAGTGTTCCTATAAATTTCCTATGTTTCCAGTGCAGACTTAAAGGATAATGTGGGTGTGTAATAACCATTGAGTGAGTGTCTAATAAGCATGAAGTAAATTTTTGAACCCTTAACTTCACAAACTCAAACTTGAGAACATTCTATTATCTTTTGGTCAACCATTTTATACTGACTCTACAAACATAAATTAATCATAAGGTATGATTAAATAGGAAACAACTTGCGCATGTTAAGTACACACAATGCCTTCCATTATCGAATGAACATTTTTATTAGCTTACTTCAACCTCTTTATTTTTGGGTAAAGATTAGGGAGAGAGACCTGTGTGTATGCCCATGCTAAACCATAATATTTGTGTAAGGGGAATTTTAATATTGAGTATCACCAACACAAGATTAAAAAAAATACGGGAGATTCTTTACAAATGCAATGTTAGTTAGTGGATACATAAATTCTGTCATGCTAACATGAATGTTTTTTTCTGGAAGATGGAGCAAACCAAACCTCTCAAGCATGTAGTGTAATTTATATGAACTTTTCAATGTTAAAAGTAGCCTTGACCCAACTCAGTCGTATAAAGAACAAGCGAAGACAAATAATTTCCAAAGTATATAGTTGTATATATTTGTGTTATTTACATCATCATACATATATAGAATGGTTCCTATCCTACTGATACGCTAAAAAAGGACTTGATCAAGGTTGAAACTTAAGGGGAAAAGAAGATAACATCTCTCATCTCCCAGCAATGTACAAAGACATAATGCAATGGTCATTGGCTTTGAATCTCATTCATTAATGCAATTACAAATTTCTCATATGTACCAAATTCTAAGCTATGTTGATATACAATGCTCATCGAATTCACCCAAAACCACTCACATCAAGTCCCCTTTCCATGGAGGATATAGTGGTATAACCATAGGAATTCAAGTCTAATTCAACGACCATTTTGAAAATTTATTATTCCCGTTTGATGATTTTTTAACTTGATTCATATAAGATTTTCATGCAGAGATAGAGCACTAGAAAAGGTTGGTTATTTGTATGGAGAGATAGAGCACTAGAAAACACTAAGGTCATTTCCATGGGTTGAACAAAAAGCATGCCATTCATTCACAAGCTTCCTTTTTCTCCAGATAAAGGATTTCCATTTTATTCTGCATGTACTATGTCATTAGTAGACTTCTCATGCAAAATAATTGAAGAATCCTTGGTCCCAGAGAAAGAAGAAGAAATATTTTCTTCTCCTGCCAATTCTTGGAGCCTCATATCTTTTCTTATTTCTTCCTACTAAAACTGCACCATTGCATTGTATGCATACCTTAACTGTTTTCTACCACCAACTTGCAAATGTTTTGTAGGGATCTTCTTTGAACTCTCATTCTTTGAATTATGTTACTAATGTACACATTTTTCGTCCCGATACAATTGGTCAATATAGACAAGAATAAATATGTGGACACTTTATCTTGTCATAGCCAGTGGTATTTATTCCTTGACTATGTTATCTTTTATTTTTTCTTTCCTTATTCCTTATTGAAGTCTTCATTCTCAAGCCTTCAAGGTAAATGAGAATTTTGAAATTCCATCTTACCTCCTAGATAGGGATGTTGCATTTGCCAAATCAGCAAGTGGATGTTTTCATCCATTACTACACGTTAAATTTCATGCAAGTGTATCAGTGGGACATGGTAAAAATCCTTACCCTACGGATGGATGATGGGGCCTTTTAGCTCATTATAGATACTCAATTAACTTTAATAAGGTTTTCCTACAACTAAATTGACATATTAAGAATGTTTCTATCCCTTTTTCTCCTCATGCATAGGCTTTTGGCATAAATTTGTTTATTTTTCACTGCAAGGAAGTCCCTCTTCCTTTCAAAAGTAAAAATCTTACATCAGTAATAGTTGGAGCCTTTTATCTCTTATCGGACCTTGTTGTGCTTTCTATTACCATTTTCCTATACATAATAACTATTAGTAATTGGAATATTGTGAATGTTTATGTTTTGTCTTTACCAATACATATATTTTTGGCATATTTTGGTTTCTTCAACACTGCAAGAAAGTCCCTTTTCCTTTCATCTCCTCAATGCTAGAATTAAAGGTGCAGAGTTCTGATTAGACTTCAATTTACAGAATGTAAAACACCAACATCCTGGACAGTGGTGAAAATTGCATGTAGGTTGTTATATTTCGAGTTTCTCACGATCAGTTAATATGGTTTTTGTCAAACATAAATTTTTGTGATGCTTTCCATTTTGAAGTGGATATTCATACATAAATACATATATATCTTGTGTTACAGGTTGAAAATGAGAAACTCCCACCCGTGGTGATAAATTAAATTTCAAAGGAGTTGAAGAGTCTTAATGAATCACATCGTGGAGGTATAAAAGTGGTGGTGAATGATGACAACTTTTTCAATAATAGTTGCACACATTGAAGGATCAGGTACATTCTAAAATAATAATCTAGAACAATGTAACATATTTTGGATGTTTTATGCTTGAGAAAGGGATTATTTTTTCATATTGCATTTACTGAAGCATCTAAATTCATTTTTTTTCATGGTTATTACTAGATTTTTGGAACATGAGCTATATTTACATTTATTGATGTGTTTTCCTCCAGGTAGCACACCATATGAATTTGGTGTTTTTCGAATAAAACTGGTTCTAACACCTAATTTTCCAAACTCTCCTTCCAGAGGTAATTGTTGATCCTTATAATGATGCTTCATATAATTTACATTCTCTTAAATGGATATTATGTTTTATTTATATGTTTAGTTGCCTATAAGACGTTCTTTTTGTTTTTCTACTTACTACTTATCTAAATCATCAAGTATATAAGGGGGATGCGTGACTTGTAAAAACTGAGAAATAAACTTTGGCGTCTTTCAATAGTAATGATTGGCTTGGATTGTAGGGTATTTTTTCACAAAAGTCTTCCACTCTAATATTGCAAGCAATGGAGAGATATGTGTCAATACTCTGAAGAAGGATTGGAATCTAACCCTTGGACTGTGACACATTCTTCTTGTATGTCTTCATCCACTGATAAATTTAGCTTATTTATGGGTACAATGTGATTATGTTACAAGAGGTACGATGTGCTTATTTTATAAACAAAGTATATTGATGTGGGTTTATTTTGCAGGCTCTATATAAGAATTCATGCTTTGAAGCCCAAATTGAAGAGTAAAGTGGAAATTTCAGAGTCTATTGCTTTAAATAAAGGCCCAATAAATACCCTTGTGACCTCTCCTACCCCACTTCTACCATGCTAAAAAAATATGAGAATAATATTCAAGATCCAAGCATAAATGTCACTTCAACAAAAGCTATAGGAGTCGGTGCATCAACATTTCATAAGAAGAAATATCTAGCTTCTACCAGAGTGCACATTGATAAGAAAAAGCTCGATTCAATTTAGTAGGGCATGGTAGACTGTGAATTGTATGATATGTACTTTTCAACTAACACATGAATATTCTAACACCAGGCTTTGTAATGTGTCTTAACAATGGTCATAAGTTTTTCACAGTAGTCATAGGTTTTATGTAGTGCTTTTACAAATCTTTTTCTAACCAGTGCTTAACAAGATGACTTGGCTCTAGGTCTATGGAGTTGTTTCATAGATTCAATTTATTCTAGCATGAAGCACATTCCTAAACATGCAAGCTTTGAGTTTGTAGAAGTGGACATTTCTAGAGTTGGATGTACAAATCTACTGTTGGTTGTATCGTCATCCCATAAAAAATTGTTTGATGGAGATGTTTTTTTAAAAGATATATCATAATATTTTCAGGCCTTGGCATATATTCGTTGTTTAGATTTAAACACTCGAATGGTTGGCAATTTGGAATTTGGTTTTTGATGGTGCACAACCTAGATATTTTGACTTTATGTTATATAGTTGGGAACTTTCAAGTGCAATATGGTCAGATAAAGAAACTTTTTCTTCATTATGGGGTAGATATACAAATTTAGTCCTTTTTTATAGTGGAGACTATTTTTTTTCGTGTTATTTTATGTTGTTGTGTATGTAGTTTGTGTTTTGAGTCTTGACAGTATGATATTTGTTTACACCATAGTGTTTAAAGTAATTTTTCTTGGCTCGTCCAAGAGCTTGATTCTTCTGAGGGCTCTTACACTAGAGCGGACACTGTAGGTGGCACAATTTTTATGAAAAATACTTGTATGATTGTTCGTTGTGTTGCTACAACAGTGCTTGAATTCTATTGGAAGGTCACCCACTTGCATTTGTTGTTAACAGTAAGAATATCATAGTTTTAGACTTTAGTAGATTGTTTTATGTATACTTATATTTGTCTAGGTACACCAAACCAGTGCAAAAAAAAACAATCCAAAGTTTTTTGAAAGTTTTTTCCTATGAAGGCTTCCAAGACATGATTTTCTTCATAGTCTACATGCAACTATGTATTGCCGAGGCCAGTCTATGATATGTAATGAGAAATATTGGATATGGTTGTATTGAACATCTGTTAGCTTGTTAATTCTTTTCGTTATGTTACAACTAATAAGTGAGTGCATCGTTAATAATAAGTGAGTGATTTTTTGTTTTTTATCATTTAGTTCTCCTTAATAATGAATTTATTTTTAGCAACTAGTTAAAGATTGCTTGTTGATGTTGTCTATGCAAAATGCTAACTTATGTCTTGTGCACTTATTTCCTTTTTGAAGTTTGGAAACTTTGTTAAATAAATAGAAATTTGGACGACTTTGAATGTACATTTAATTATTTATTTTTTTTACTTACCATGCCATTATTAAAGAGACTTCCTCCATATTACATTTTCTTGAAGATCTTGAAAAACATATTTTCGAGAATTGAAATGTATTGAAATTTAGTAGGGAGTAGTACCTGTTAACATGTGCCCACCATCCATATGTTCTCTATCAGCATGAATTATACATTCTCGAAAGATTTTGTCACATGTGCCCCTTGGCCTGTGTCAAAAATTTAATAAATTGCACAGAAGGTGCAACAAAAGGCCTGATTTTTATCACTCTTTCCAAAGCTTGGGTCCCAAGTGAAATTTTTTAAGCAGAGGTCCATGCTTATTCTCCCATGCTCTAGGGGTCTATTTTACAGTTACAACAAAATTAAATTAGACTTGTCAGAATCTATTAGCTCATAATTATGTTTTCAACTTCTATTTGAATTAGAGGCAACTAAGTTGGACTAAATCCTGCGTTTTATAGGCAACTTAGTTAGACTAGTGTTGATCAAAACCTTTTTAGCTTGGAATTTTATTTCGAACTTCTGTTTTTATTAGATACAACAAAGTTTGATCAATGTCTCAGAGTAAGTTCAGAGGTATTGAAAGAAAATTGTGTGCCTTCTCTTCAACTGATTCTACCATAGCTATTTATTGTGACATATTTGTAAAATGACCATTATTCTAATAATTTAAGAAGTTGTGTTTTTAGAATCTCTAGTTGTTGCAAAATTATCTTTGGACATGTCAATAGTTTAACAGTTTCATGTAGCAAAATCAAGGACAACTGGTTTAGCTTTGAAGATTCTATAATATATGTCATGGAAGGTGATGTGAGTCCTACTGGTCTTGCCCAACTTGAGCTTCCAAGGTAATAAGAAGATTCCTGCACTTGTTCTTTTATAAGTGCTCAAACCTCATTGGCCTTTTATAACCTCTGGTCTGCATGTTTTCCATAGAAGCTTTTGGATATTTGTAATCATGGTTGTATATAGCGAAAATGGTTGTTATCTATTCTAATCTTGACACTGAGAAGACAATATTAATTGAAGTGCTATACAACAATATTAACTGAAGTGTTTATATAAACAACTGGCTTAATCCCTTGGGAAAGAACAGTGAAAGGATTATTTTCAATTTCTGGCAAAGTTTTTCTCCTATCATTTCCTCGTTGGACATTTAAGCCTGTCTTGCGAGCACCTCTATTCAGATAATCATTATATGAAATATTAGAAGCCTGATCCCATTCTTCTCAACTGGTTTTAAAATTTGAAAGTCCCATATCATGCTTTTCAACTGATTTTGGCATTATAGATGTTTTCTCTAGCAAAATTATGTACACGGATGTTCTCTGGTAGGTATTTTTTGTAAATTTGATCTTGCATAGGTTGTTTCATTATAGGGCGATAAGGCTGTTGGTTCTTGGTATTCAAGACATTACTTTAATATTGTTTAGCTTAAATTTTCAAGTGATCCTCTGATTATAGAAATGTTAGGGTCATTCCTATTTCAAGGAAGTGATATTAGTTCTTAATATTGTTTTGAGGGTCGTTTCTATTTCCTATATGATGCTAGTTCCAATGTAATCGCTCATTATGTAAAAGAGACCTTAAGGAGAAATCCACTATATCTAGCTTGAGTGGGCCTAATGGTTAAGAGCATGTGTTTCCTCCTAAGAGGTAATAGGTTCAAAACTAGAGGGGGTAGAGTATTTATGCCTTTGTTGACTTAGCGATCAAATCATTGTACGGAGGTGGGTCCCTTGTCCCACAAGTAAGGGGGTCTCATACACCAATGTGGTGTATGGCTTGGTTGTGACCTTAAAATTGGATAATCAAAATATCCTCTAGAAATTTTAGAATTGTATTTCAAAGGTATGAGAGTACAAGGAAGCATTGTCTTTATTGAGGTGCATGATAAGGTAATGCTTGCCTTCAACATGTAGAAAATCTTGTAGACGTTTGAAGGTTTATTTTGGAATACACCATTGTTTTGAGCTAGCCAAATGGAGCAGATCACCTCTACAACAAAAATTATGTCTTATGTTCTAGTTGTAGTCCATTAATTTAATGCCTTTGTGTTCTCTCCAATCCATTGTTTCATTTTACATAGTCTATGAGTGATAGCCCATATCTCATTGGTGAGATGATAGTGAATCAAAAGGTTATCTCATACTTTCTTGTTATTCCCTTAAGAGTGCATGTGTTGGGACTTGCCCATCCTCTTCTTCTAAGCATGTCTAGGTTGGGATTTCACCCTTGATTTGAGATTTGGGGCCACAACCTTGGTTGTAGATAGTTGTCTTGCATCTAGAGGGTCTAGACTTGTGCTTGAACACCTTATTTGGTGCAAACCTATTCATAATGATTCATCAATTTATTTTTCACCATCATATAGATCAATTTATATGTTATTTTATATACATGCACATAATCAATCTTCCTAAAACGTGGTTGATCTTTGTGTGCCTTAGACCATTAAATTCCACAAATCATAGTGAGATGTTCTTAAGTGTGGGTTAAGTAATTGCATTGTGGGAGAACTAATATGAATTTACAATGTATATCAAAAGAATAAAGGTGCAACTAATATGAATTTACAATGTATATCAAAAGAAGAAAGGTGCATTGTAGAATGCATGTGGGGTCATAAGAGAGACATCATGTCACTATACCAGGGATATAAAAATAAAAGGGTATAAAAAATGTCAATAAAAAAATGGATAGATACAATATTTAGTGAAAATAGAGGTTTTTTAAATTGGGAAGGTGTATTGGATTTATATTCGTAGGGGGTTAAATAATGTGATTTTTAGGGGTATTTTCCAATTTGTAGTCAATTAAGGGTATTGTTTAGTATGCCACGAACGCACGTGCTATGTCAGAGGTTTAGTGAGTGAAGCCCCCATGGGATGCCCCTGTTTAGTAAGGCCCAATAGCATAGTCAGAGGCATCTGTCTCGATCTCAAATGGTTGTTGCGAGTCTGGTAATGTGACCACTAGTGTAGAGTAGAGAATGTTTCAACTCTATGAATGCCTTCTATTAAGATGAAAACCAAAATAATTTTGCTTTTTCTCCTCCCTTGGTGACTTGACTCAAGGGCCAAGTGATATGAGAGAACCCCAACACGAACCTACGATAGAAATTGTCAAGACCTACAAGGTTCCAAATTTATGTCAGAGTGGTTGGGGCCGGATAATCCTAAATGACTTGGATCTTGGCTGGATCCACAAGCACCCACTGTTCATCAATAATGTATCCCAGATACTAAACTTGGGTCATGCCAAAAGTGCATTTCTCCAAATTGGCACACAAATTGTGTTGCCACAGTGTTTGGAGAACCTGTCGGATGTGGTGGAGGTGCTCTTCCCAACTATGGTTGAAGATTAGGATGTCATCTAAGTATACCACTACAAATGAGTTGGTGAATGGCTGCAATATGTCATCCGTCATCCTCATGAAGGTTGCAGGAGCATTCGTCAACCCAAAAGGCATAACCAGCCATTCGAAAACGCCCTCCTTGGCTTTGAAGGAAGCCTTCCACACATCAAAGGGTTTGATTGGTACCTGGTGATATCCGGACTTCAAGTCGATCTTGATGAAATATTCTTCCCCCTTAAGTTGGTCTAGAAGGTCATCAATCTGGTGTATCAGGTACCTATTCTGAATAGTGATCTTATTCGATGCCCGATAGTCAATACAGAGGATCCAAGTCCCATCCTTCTTCTGTACCAACACATTCGGGCTCCCACAGGAGATGCTCGGCCTAATGTGACCTTTCTGCAGTAACTCCTTAATCTACCTCTTGATTTTATCATTCTCCATAACAGAGCGTCGATGGATTGGTCCATTAGGCTATGACACACCTGGGTTCAGATCGATGGAGTGCTTGACCTGACAGTGCAGAGGCACCCCTACGAGGAAGGTGAAGATGTCCTCGTACTCCTCCACGACCTTATCCATCTGTTGTTGTCGTGTGGAGGGGCCTTGTCTGGAGGTCGTGGCCACTGTATTCTTCTTTCCCTGAGGGTGTATCATCAGGAAAATAAATTTCCCAATTTTGGAGATGAACTTACTGCATTATTTTGTAGTAACCAGAGAAATGATGGTAAGCGGTGCTACCTCTGGTATCCTACACAACTTATTTCCCAAGGTAAGAATGCACTAGTGACTGCTTGGCCCGACACTTACTTGTGTTGTGAGTGGAGCTCTTATGGAACTCACACCACTTTCCTGTGTCCTTCTTCAGCTTCACGGTATTTTCCTTTGCTTGTGGCTTTGGTGGGTTTTCCTAGGCCTTCCTACCTTGGCTTTGTCCTTTGTTCTATAGTTTGGGGGCACCTTTCCCTTGCTTCATTTTCGCAGATCCAAAGTCTCGCTTCTTCTATTTTCGCAAATGTCCAAGAACTCATCTCATCATGGATGTATCTGTGTAGGCAGTCGCGGTACTTGAGTACCAAATGTTGCTCATCTTGGTCCCTTCCCTACAACAGTGTGGTCCACTTTATGTATTTTTCCTCATAGCTCCCAACAGGGTAGTACTGCTCCTTGATGGCATTCCTGAACTAATTCCAAGTGGGAGCGCTGAAAACATTGAGGTCGTACTTTCATTCTTCTACTCACAGTAGGTTTCCCACTAGTCCTTGACGTGGGGGGCAGCTTTGAGAAGAGAAAAGGTAATCTTTTCCTAGCTGGAAAATTCATGAACAGAAAAATATGCTTCTAGCAGATTTAACCATTTATTTATGACGTCTGAATCTATTTGGCCCTCAAATATGGGAATGTCAAAGTTTACTTTTACCTTAAAAGGCGTGGAGCCTCCAGAGTGGCTACTAGATGTGGATGCACTGCCGGTGGCCAACCGTTGAAGGATCTCGACAAAGTTATCCATCATCGCGTTCCTTTGTTTCTCGAGGGCCTCTTCGAACAATATTTTGATAGGATCTCCTCCTCCCTCATCCTTCTTTTCTTCCCCCATGGGTGGTTGTCGGTGTTTACAAGGCTAATCTTGCAAAGGTTCAATCAGATCAAGCCCTAACTCCTTATATCCCAACCTCGTTGGGGACATGCAAAGAAAAACATAGAAAGAGTAGACCACTCTGATACCACCGATCCGGATTTAAACAAGAATGCAATAAATTACATATATAACCATAAATATAGAGATGTAGTAGAAATACCACTTCATTTCATTATTATCAACTACTGAAATATGCTTACAAATAGAATGGAAATAAGACTAGCTCAGGCAATGGTAGCTTATCTTTGAGAAGAGATGTGGCAGCTACATGCCTCTTAACTGAGTTACATTGAGGCTCAAGGGCCTTTTTATTATTGAAAAATAAGAGAAAACCATAAACAACCAAAACCCTAACTCGAGGAGATGTAACACCAAGAGTTTATGTGCCCCGTTGGGGTTAGTTGGGTAGCCAACTTCCCGAGGTCGTAACTTGGTCATATTATCTTTGTTTGACGCATAATATACCTTGTTGGAAAGATATCTCTGAGGAATACAACTGATGATGTAATTTCCATAGAAATCATTAAATCTCTATTGCCAAAAAAACATCGTTTAGGGCCTCAAAATGGATCTGAAAGTTCAGGACCTGAAAAATAGCCAAAAATAGTAAATTGTGCTAACTAAAAAAAGTAAAAGAGAAAATAAAAATGGGTCCAAGTGGAATAGGCGGGTGGCCACCAATAACCACCTGGATCAATTTCAAAGACACTTTCAGAATATTAGGGGAGGAGAGCTCATAAGCTTCTCAAAGAAGATTGCAAGGGTTGCCCCATAACATAAAAATCAGAGAATTCCACTCTCCTAATTAGTTGTAGGAAGCACTAGAAAAATATACCTTATACAAAAGGATCATCCAGAAACTTGGAGTTCAATGGATAGAGCTTAGGCTCAATCCACCCTTCCTACTAGAGCTCCACGAACACCAAGATAAAAAAGAACAATCCAAGGAATGGAATTCTATAGAAGAAAATGCAGGATTCCACCCAACAAGTGCAACCACCACTAGCTCATCTTGGGATATCAAGCAAGTCATTAGGGAGATGAATGAAAAAGAGTGGAGAAGAGAAGAAGAGTAAGTTGGTCAAGAGTGGGAAACAATTATAGTAGGGGGTATGATAGGCCTCCAAAATAGGTAAATTATAAGGCCCATATCCACTCCTAAGCACATAAAAACTATATTGAACCCACCTTTTGCACTTAATGAAACATTTTCTTAGCTAAATGTATTCTTAGAAAATTCAATGAGGTTTTTCATATTATATGTGCCTTAACATGTTTATTATGTAGGATTTGAAGAGATATTGCACATATTTCAAGAGATCTAGCACTATAGATATTCTTGGGACTTGTTCCCTACTGTAGGAGAGCCTCAATTTGGTTGGATAAGGGATTTTAATGCCCCTTCTTATTGTTGCAAGGTGGACTAGGAGAAATACCCATTTTCTAGGTATTTTGGGAGGGAAATTCAGCCCTCCTCTCAAGGAAGTTTCTCCCCACTCATTGTATAAATAAGAGGCTTGAGTAAACCAATAGATAGATAAAAAATAGAGTGAAGAATATGAGAAAATACCAGATTTGTTTTTCCAAGAAAGTTTGGCAATTCTATAATGTGAAAATAATTTCTCAGTCAATGGAAGTGGTGTTCTATTTCATCTCTTGTTTTCACTTTCTTCTAAGGACTCTAAGCACCCTTTGGATATTCCCATCTTAGGAGCTCCATATCACTCCTTTATTTTTTTGTTAGTGTTATGCTTTTATTTATTTTTCCAACATTTTTGAAAGTTACCTTCCCATAACACTTATGCATGGTTAAATATAATACTTTTATGTACAACTCTTTTTGTATGTTATTCGTGCATTTGATTATAGTATTATCACTAGTTAATTCCATTTTAGATCTTCATTCCACTTTATTTCTCTTGTTGTTGCAACTTTACTGTTCACTATTTTCTATAGTTGTGTAACTTAGTTTTGCGGCTACAAGAAACACACAAAATTTGCTTTTACTAGGGTAAATTTGCACTAGGTTGTCTCAAATATTTTATCAGGTCAATATTATAATTTTATAACATTTTCATAGCTTCTTTGACTCTCAAAACTTCATTCCACATCGTTTACATGCTCGCTAGACAGTCTCCTATAGCAAAACAAAGATTCCTAAGAAAATGTGTAACTATGCCTCCACTCTCACTCGAATTTGTAATAAATTCATGATTTGACTTATTTAACATATTAAAACACTCATAGAACACTGATAATGTAACTTGGAAGTATAAGTAGCTCATAGATGCTTTTGCCAATTTGATACAAAAAACTAGTTTTCCTGCAAATTAGGGTTTTGAATTCACAACCTTTCATTTCAAGAATATGTTTTCCATTCCTTGAAATAGCATAGAATTGTCCAAGTTTGATTTTCCATTCATTATAGTTAGTATATAAGTGTGCAAGTGTACCTCCTTTCATTGCAAGTAGCTTAGATTTGCGTTCCATTTTTCTTTTGGTAAGTCATTTTCTATAATTGTATTTTTCCTATAGCATAGATTAGTTAACTCAGCCTATGTACATCTAGCCTTCATTTCAATGCTTTCACCTACATAAATATCAACAAGAGAAAGAGACAGTTCCTACTACACATACAGTGTCAGACCCTCTTAAGTTTGTACAGACCCCAGGTTGATAATTAAAGCTTAAATCCTTGGGAGTTGCAGTGTTGTTGTAGCAATACTGAGGGTCATCAGCTAGCCCTTTTTCTTTAGCAAAGGAAGATTTCGAACTCATTCTAAATAATATTTGGAGCTGGGGAAAGGAGGGTTTACATCTAAAACCATGGTCCATCGAATTTGACCCAATGTTAGACTAAGGATTACATTGAGAGGGGGGAGGGTGAATCAATGTAATGGCCAATTTTCATCAATTTAACCAATTTAGTAATCAAACAAAATTTCAAACATAATCATGCATCATTAAATAACTTCATCAAATCATCATAAGAGAACATCATATGTATGTGAAAACCCTTGTGGGAGAAAAACACAATTCTTTTTTATCTTCTTCAGTTTTGAGTACATATATTTGCAGGCATCATCTAGCTGGAGGCACCAACCCCCAAAAAATATTTTTTCAGGCACCAACCTGTTGGAGGTACCTACACCAAAAATGTACAAGCATAGGCTTACAATAGGCTACAACCAGATTGAGGTTCCATCATTGATGATATGCAAGCACCGACTTACATTAGGCTTCAAATTTAATGCGCCAACCTCGATGGAGCCACCCACCTCTTTCTTCAATGGACCACTTTTCACAATATTTCAAACTAGATCCACAAGTTCAAATCATAACCAAATCAACCTATCTTTTAATCATCAGCCTTCTACAACTTCTTCATCTTAAAACCTTTCATAAGTTTATATTGACAATAACCATGACCCCCTATTCTCAAAAACCATTTGTAGCTCCCAT
The DNA here is from genome assembly GCA_000404065.3 of Pinus taeda. NCBI lineage: Eukaryota > Viridiplantae > Streptophyta > Pinopsida > Pinales > Pinaceae > Pinus > Pinus taeda. The sequence continues at coordinate 154,603 of APFE030345640.1, forward strand.
CTTTCTAATTACAAAATAATTCCAACCATAACCCATTTTTCAAATTTCATTTTTCCTTCAAATTAACCCATAAAAAATTTAAGATTGATTGTTTTACAAATTGCACATTTCTAGTTCGCTACCTATAATATGCACCTTTCCAAAAATTGTTCGAAAAAATGCACACATATAGGCTACTTAATTATTCTACAAAATTACAATTTGTGGGAAAAAATAATAATAATAATAAAACTTTGGTCTACCCTACTATACTTGAAGCTATAACCTCTTGGGGTGCCACAACGCACTTCACCAACTGCACTATTGTAAACCTTGTTTACACTCTGCAAAACATATTTATGTCATTGTTGCTTATCATACTAAGTCATGCCAATCAAGTTGCGCAAATGAGGAACCACATTACACCATGGATGTTCCAATCAAATATGGATACAGAAAGCCAAATCATGTGTTAGTTGTATTCATATGTGAGACCCACATCAACCTACCATGGTGGCCAAACCAGACTTGTAGGACTAATCACAGTGAGCCAACTCAAACTGCCATGAATAAATCATAGAGATCTAATTCAAACTGCCATGAAAAAATCACGCAGAGCCAACTTAAGTTGCCACGATCCAATCACAAAGAACCAATTCAAACTGTTATGAACCAATCTCAAAGATCCAATTCAAATTTCCAGAAACCAACTCAAACTGTCATGAACCAATCATAGATATCCAATTCAAACAACCACGAACCAATCACAGAGAGCCAACTCAAACTACCACAAACCAAACACAAAGAGCCAATTCAAATTTCCATGAACCAATCGTAGAGAGCCAACTCAAATTGTCATGATGAACTAATTCAAACTTCCATGAACCAATCAAAGAGAGCCAATTCAAATTGCCATGAATCATTCACAGAGAGCCAACTCAAATTGCCACAAAAAAATCATAGAGAACCAATTCAAACTGCTATATGAGGTAAGTTAAAAATTGACACATGTAAATCATAGAGAACCAATTCAAATTACCATGGACCAATCAAATTATAATGAGACTTGAAACATATGGATTTTTTTGAATCCTCGACCTACAAGGTTGTATTCCTCATTAAAACCACAAATTCAAAGGCTTCACATGTTGTTCCACACTCATTCCAGTTCATATGACCACAATTCATACGACCTGTATTTATATATGTGCAGGGGTCTAATTTGGCATGGGGGCCAACATTCGAAAAACTTCATGTGAATGTGCCATGGGAACTAAACCTAGGGGTCAATGGTCACCTCATTTTGATGTAATCATGACATCACAATTTCCATGTGGTACTCCGTAAGTGGTGCCACGTGTCACAAAAAGTTTAACCTCTTGGTCAATTAGAATGGCATTTCAACATGCCATGTGGCATCATTTCGGGCTACCATGTCATCATCCTTTAGCCAGTCACTATCCACCATGTGTCACTTATCCAACCATCTGCTAATCCTAATCTAGCACCTCAAATTCCATGTCATGGGTGCCAAGTCACTCTTACTTGTGCTTCCAAGTCCACATGGCATCCAAACATAGGTTTGTACTGACACTTTCCATGTTTCACTACTTTAATGGACAACGTGGGGGTGGGGGGGGGCATCCTTCATTAAACTTTGCACAAATTAAAGCTTCATCCACCATTCATGTGATTATCAACGACCATATCTTTCCAAGGTTGCTCAAAGGTTAAACTATTTAAATAGCGAACAATTTCATGTGCCATACACCTCTGATTTCCCTCAAAATTATGGATTTGATCCAAAGATGCACTATATTGAACAATTTGGTGTGAAAAGCCTAATCTATTGGAGCATTTGTCAAAAACTACTTCAAGTATTCAAAAATTGTTGCACATTCCTTTGTCCATTCAAATGTCTTCCCTTTTCACTACAATGATGTGATAGGATATGCAATCCATGAGAAGTTCATAATGAACCTCTTGTAGTAACTTGCTAACCCCATAAATCACCTTACCTCATCCACATTCCTAGGAGCTGCCAATTCCATAATAACTCTTATCATTTCTAGATCCAATGCTATGTCTTAATTAGAAACAAAATGTCCCAAGCAATGTACCTATGTATGAAATAAATTGCATTTTCTAATCTTGGCATACAACTGATTCTCTCTTAGAAATCTCAGCATTGCTACTAAGTGTTCGACATGCTCTTCCTCATTCTTAGAATATATCAATATATCATCACTGGACATAATAACAAACTGTCTAGATAAGGATGCAACACATTATTCATCAAGCACATAAAAGTAGCTGGAGCATTAGACAAACCAAATGGAACTACAACAAACTCATAATGTCCATACCTAGTTTGGAAAGTAGTCTTGTAAATATTATCTTCTTAGATGCGTACCTGATAGTATCATTGTTATGTGGAATTTTTCATCTACGGATAAACAAAATTTCCCTAGGTGGGTAGCTACACCAAGAACAACAGATTTAAAGTGCTTAACCTTTTTCTATAGAAGATAAATAAGATAAGGGACCTACTTGTTATCTTTCACTTTCCCTTTGTCTCCTTTGTTTGGCTCTCGTCACTCCTTCTCGAACTTAACTCGCTCGACAAGTACCTGCAATCATAAACAGAGGACAAAAACCAATCAAAGGAAGAGATCTATCTACTATAAGCAAATGGAATCAAAAGAATTTACACATATAATCATCACACATAAATAAAATAATATGGGAAAAGGTGTAAACAACTTTATTAAGTAGAAAGAAGAATTACAACTATGAAGTCCGATCCATTGTCACTCTTCCATCTTGGGTTCCAACCAACATCACATCAAAAGAATAGCACTTCGGTAGTATAGCAATACTTGTTTACAATCTCAAACCTCACACCAACAATATCTCTTTACAAATTCTCAAAGTCCAACCCTTGATCACTTAGATGAGTGCTCAATTTATAGGCAAATGATGGTGTTTTGGTCATAAATGAGGGTAATGAATGGCCTTCCATACTAAGAGTTAGTTTCCATGGAGGAAGGGATGAGAGTATAGGAGGTTACTTAACTCATTCCTCATCCAATTTTGAGCTCATAGGAGATGATAAGTGTAGGAATCTTCTAGATTGCTCCAAAAGATAAGAATATTCCCAGAACCCTATGTGAATTTCACTCAATCTCACCCAGCACAGGTCAAAGTGGGCCTAAGTGCTCTGGAAAGCACCCTGACATGGGTCTACCTGCACTGAAGTACACTTACCCCTATCCAAGGCTGCGCTGGTCCCTCAAGGAGGCATTTTTGGAGGGTTTCAAGCCAAGAAACTCTCAGGGAAGGAGGCATTCAAAGTGTTGACTTATCTAAGGCATGTAGAAACTGAATTAGGGTTTGATGAGCCCCAATAGTACTGATCTGAGTGATGGGAGTGATGTGCCCAAATGGATTTGTAACAGCTGCCCCCTAAAGCATGAAGTCAAAAATGTTAATGTTGAGTGATATGCTTTACGATGTGATGAGGAGGTTTTGAAGTGGATGGTGACTAGCATCGATTACAATACATAATATCATGATATTTTTATTTTTTCTAATGAATTGTTGAGGGAAGGCATACCCATGCTCAGCATATAAACTTTCATTACAAGTACATAGATAGTTGTTTACAGATATAGACCCATGATAGGATGAGCATCAATGTAGAGCCATTGTATGGATGATTTGGTACATTTCTTGAAATCGCGGCCTAGATGGATGAAAAATAGATCTAGTGTCTTCTATCTCATTCAATCGTTCGTTCAAGTACGAATCTAACCATGCGGATATGTGATCCGAAGTCGAACATGGGAAGATACCATCTGATTACCAGCCAATGATGTAAGTCGTTAACGGATGCAAGAGAAATCACCGATAATAATAATGATCCTCAAGGTACTGCAGTACATTCTGCATGGTGTGAATGGATGTTTTGATGTCAAACACCATACAAAGTCTTTTGGTCGAAGGCCAGTAATGTCAACCTATCGCTGAAAGTGAGAAACCTGCCATTGACGTATGCAAGCCTCAAGGTACTAGAAGGGTGTTTCTAAGTCAACTTCTTGGATAATTTGCTGATGTCGACAAGAAACAACTTGTCGCAGGAGGGCCTTGATGTATCACACATCAACGACATGAAACGAGTGTAATGATTTTTGGAGATGGAATGTGACTGACGACACAAGGTTCAGGAATGGAGTTCATGAAAATGAAGGTTTATGAGTATTGCAAAGGATGAATTTAACTGAGTGACTTCTCTTGAACATGTCAATGACACTAAATGGATTGGCAGCATTGACCCAAAACCAAAGTAATGGATGGTATGATAGATGAAGGTATGATGACCATCAAGCAGATTATCCAACCCAAATAGTCACAGTGATGAAGTGAAAGTTTCATGTTCAAGAGCGACCTACTGCCATAAAGTTGTTTACCCCTTTTCCCATTTTCCCCCATCATTTCTAACCAGTACCTCTTTATTTTTATCAAGCTTGAGGAGGGTAACATATGCTTGTTGTATAATTCCACCCTTCGGGTGAATCCATCGCTATCTGATTTTTTAACGAGTCTAGTGAAGGTGAAACTCGGTCTTGTCATGATGGACAAGTTTGTCACTATTTGATGTTTTAACGAGTCTATCAACAATGATAACTTTGTCCTTTTCATGTTTAGAGAGTTTGAAAAGGGACAAAAAGAAAACTACATAAGTTCTTTTTCGTATATTTGTCTCTCAAGTTCAAAAAAGCGTAAAACAATACAAGAGAGAACCTATTAACCACGCTTGATCAACATGTTCCTTTTTTGTAAATAATCTCTCAGTCCAGAAAAGGGTTAAACTTATACTGAGTAGATGTCATTTCAAATCCATTAACGAGCTGAAAAGGACAAGCGCTGGACAATCTTTTCATATTTAGAGAGTCTGAAAAGAGCTTAAAAAGGACTCCAAGGGGGTTCCTTTTTTATGTTTAACAGAGCTCAAAAAAGAGATAAAAGTATGCTCTGTGGTCAAAGTACAATTCACGATCGTACATGTGAAATTCTGTAAGTTAGCTATAAATCTATTCAAAGCAACACTAAACATATTAAACATACCTGTTTCATGGTAAAAATAGGTAACTACTAAAGTTTACTCATTTAATGCTCATGAAATAAACATAGAAACAAGAATTTACCATGTTATTTTCACCATTTGATATTTACCATTCAGTTTGTGCTCTAACCCTGTTTTTTACCTCGATCTTCAGCAGCTGATTGCGAGAGATTCTGCGGATCATTTCTCGTGCCGTCTGGACCAGTTAGGATATCTACCCCTCCTCTTTCTTATCATGTCATTCTTTTACTGTTTCATGCAAGTTTTTAGGGTTTTTAGGGCTCCTGGGGTTTGAATATTTCGCCCTGGGATCAACGCAGGCTTCCATGTCGAAATTTGTGCTGGGAAGCACCTAGATAGAAGGTTTGTTGCATTGTAACACACTGTGTCCTTGCCTGGGCTGCGCTGGGTGAGTTTCACAAACTTGTTTCATCAATTTGACCCAAAATTTCTTCAGTTTTTTGCATGAAAAGGATCCTAACTAAGCTTATGGTTTGATTTCAGGCTTTCATTGAATTCGAATGTCTATTACTTGGTGAGAAAGAGAGCATGAAGAATAAGACATGGTTTCCCTAAATAATTCAGGTACATTTTGAGCCCTCAAAAAATGCGGGTTGCTCAAATACTTCAGGTTGTCCGGAATGAGGCAACAATTTGAACTATTGGAGTTCCTAGTTCATGCATGGGATCCAATAGATCAGGCTTTTCACATAAGGGACAAAGTGGTCCATATTACCATCAATGATGTTTACTTTCTTAGAGGGTTGTCAAGACGTGGTGCCCCCATATCTCTTTCAGGTTCCTTCCATGGAGGGGAATCAGTGAGGGACTATGTTCGACAATTATGTCAGTCAGGTACATAGCCTAGCAAGGACGAAAAGATAATCATCAAAGATATTCATGATTTTCCCTTGAGAACAATCCTTTTCACCATTTCAAAGTTGGCGACAGTGTGACACTTCATCTGTCGAACAGATCATACATGCAATATGCACTTGAGTGTCTTGAGACAAATTTATTCAATTGGTGTGACGCAGTACTTTCTTCACTGAAAGAACATCTGACAAAGGTAAAGAGTGGTAATACCAAGAATTTTAGCTATGGGTCACTCTTAATCACTTTTACCTTAGATAAAATTCCATTGATGCAACCCCAACATGTAACACTGGGTGTAGCTGGTCCTAGAGATCCATAGATGCAGAGGTGGGTCGAATTGATGGCTAGACACGCTGGTCAGTCATCGATTACATTTTCCACTGCATTCTTCAGTTGGCATGATCGAAAACACATTGTCATCAAGGAGCATCCATACACAGGGATGGATTTTTGTGGAGATCCAGAGTTGAGTTTACCAGTGGGCGCTCAATGGGGTGCTATAGGTAAATTGTTTTTGACCAAAGTTTTTTGATTTTTAAGTTTCTACATGTTTTTGTGTTTTGATGTTCCAAGACTAAACTAAAATCATTCTCATGCATGTATATGTGGGTATTGTTTGACCTGTGAGACACCAATAGGAGGTAGGTGGACCAGCGCGGAGAAATGTTGGGAGATTAGTTCTCTAGGATTTAGGTTTGGCCGAGACAATGGCAGAGTTGCAGGATCATGTAGAGGGATTAACCCTTGGTATTCTGGATGTCCGGTTCGAGGAGTTAGCTATGAGGCTACAACGCCATTATTATCGAGAAATCTAGTGTCCACTCGGAGCTGCTAGTCCCACTAATACGGGTAGCTATATTAGAAACAAACAAACTAAAATTACTCTTGTTTTCCTTTATGAGAAGTAGATAGGAGAGAAGTAGAGTACCAACCTCAATATTTCGCTTGGTTCCTTGCTTGTTTCCTCTCCCCTCTGAAAGATCTTTGTTGCTCCTTCCTTGCTTACCCCACTTCAGAGAGCACCTGTAGAGTCAAAGTAGCATAACACTATCGAAGTACAGAGATCTACAATCATAAACAATATAGGACCAGATATATATTGACCACACAAATGCATATATTATCAAACATACAATAATGTAGAGGAAAACTTGAATAGCTTTATTAATAGAAAGAATAGCAAAGAGGATTAAAACCCATTGATCTGACCCAGCGTCATCCTCCCAGCATGAAAGCCCTTCTTCACCTC